>JAASGK010000278.1:0-30449 GCA_023334195.1 Globisporangium emineosum
ACTTTTTTCTTGAGAGCGTCGATCCGCAACGCGGCCACCCACGCCCAATCCTGGTCGACCACGATTCGGACAGTAACCGGGTTGACCTTGCGGGTCATCACGCGAATCACAACATTCGCGATCTACAGAAAGCACACACAGGAATGATGTCCAACAAAAACACAAAAACAAAAAGCCGTTCCGACTTACTGTTGCGCACATGATCAGGGACATGCAGATGTCGAGCGAGACCTGAGCTCGGTCGATGTACCCGAGGAAAGTGGCCAAGGCAGTCTCGTCGTGCGACAGCTTGCATTTGTCTGTCCCGCACACGCCATCAGTACGAAAGCTCTCGCACGGCATGGAGCTGTCCGGGAAAAAACAGCACGTGCAAGATCTCGACAAGGTTCTTGTTCGGGAACTTAGCGGTTTGCGATCGTGGACGCTCACCCTTCTTGTAGCGGGCGGCGTAACGCTCGAGGCTCTTCGTTTCGTTCTCGTCCATCCGTCAGGACTTGCAGCTCCACGGAGATCCCCTGCACTTGCCGCTTCGCTATAGCGTGCCTCCGGCACTTTAACTTCTACCCGTGCACCGACACCATGAGCGTATCCTGCTCTCGTTCAACGACCAGTGAGTCATCTTCATACCCGTTCTCCATCTCTTCCAGGCTCACCAACCCTTGTGCGTACCATCAATAGGTCTACCAGCACCAACCCAAAGGTTATCAATACGAGTGCTTCCATCAACAAGTCTACCAGTATCCACCCCGTCATACCGAGCCTCTTCGCTTGCCTCTCCAGTAGCGACGCGGGTGTCCGACTTGGAGTGAAAGATCGAGTGGTCCAGCAAGTCAAGTCAAGTTGAAGCTCATGGTGCGAACTTACGAAGGTCAAGTCAAACCCCTCTTCAACTCGATTCAAACCAAACTTAACATTTTTAGCGGGTCTTGCCTTTTGTATCTGCTTGACTTCGACACATTTTCAAAGCCAAAAGGCAAAATAATGGGCGTGCTGCGCATCGACCGCGACGCGCTCTGGAGCAAGCTCTTCGCGTTTGAGCGCCACGCAGACGCTCCAGATGGACGCGCTGGTGGTGAAGGCGAAAGAGCGGTTGCGGACCAGCACCTGCAGCTCATCCAGCGTGCGCTCGCGAGTGACCAGCAGGAGCCGCTGCGTGTCATGATCACGCAGCGACTGGGCCTCTGGCTGCGTGCGGACGTCGTGCCCGAGTTCTGGGGCTTCTTTGAAGGCTACGACACGCTGCTGCAACGCTCGATGCGCACGAAGAATAAGCGCCATGCTTTTAGTCTTTTCTGTGCCAAGCAGCTGACGCTCGCGATGCAGTTTGCGGAAGAGGCGTTCGCGCATTGTGTGGAGATCGCCAGCATCTTTGACGACCACAAAGGTAAACAGTTCTTGTACTCTTAGATAGATCTATCCGATGCGTGTGGTTATGAGACGACTGTTGATCTTGCGTTGATCTATTGTGTGTCTTTGTTTGTTTGCTACACTATGGGAAACAACACACAGGAGCGAATCAGGATGTAAAGCGGCGCATGATGAGCATGCTGACAGAGCTCAAAACCAACTTCCGGTGTCTCGTGTTTGAGGACTTTGCCCTGAAAGAGGTATGACAACACCCACCCACCCGCGTATTATGCTGTGCTGCTGTTATAGTATCCATACTGTACGAGTTGGACTCACTCATGCGTCCTCTTGACATGGTCAGAAATTCCAAGAAGTGCTCGTGATTTTCTTCTCCATGAGCTTCCAAAAGTTCAGAGGTACGTCTTAAAAGCATGGCACTCGAGCCATTTGCGCGCACATTACTCACTTGCAAGCTGCTTCCTTCCGTATAGGCAAAGAGAGTTTCGAGGCGCTCGATTCGCAGTCAATCCGACAGTTGCTGGCGCAATTGGAATGGATGCGCATCGCGGAGCCTGCGCTGCTGCGCGTACTGCACAGCCAAGTGCGCAAGATGATCCAGTCGACCTGTGGAGACGAGTACGCAGAGAGGTACCTGGACAAAGTGGAACAATGGGCAGGCGTGGAGTTGCTGCCGTGGCTGGACGACCTGCTGCTCGCTTCGCCAAACAATGCTGCATCTGCGACTCTCAAGTGGCGAGAGATCCTTTCACAGCACGTGCTGCAGGTACGATTCGAATGAAATCTTCAAAGGTTAGTCTCGATGAGTTGTGTTCATTGTTGTTTTTGTGGCTCACTTGCTGTTTTCTGTGCTGTTGTGGACATGGAACAGGAATTTGGAACTCTTCGAATCACGCAGCTTTTTGAGATCATCAAAGAGTACCCAGACAGGTTCGTTGGGGTTGTACCTCACATGTGAGGAGAGCTGTACAATTCGTAAGCTTAACCACGTTTGTGGCTTGACAGCATGCCAGCGCTTGAAGACCTGCGACGATGCCTCGAGCGCACACATCAGCACGACGAACTCGTGCGCGAGTTTCGCGGCGCCTTGCTCTCGCGCCTCCTGCAGCCGGGTGCGAATACGTCAGAGATTCTGGACATTTACGTGTCGACCATCAAGGTGCGCGCGTGCTAAGCCTTGGAAGTGTGTATACTGAGAAAGGTAAAAGCAAACTGTGAGTTTGGTTTGTGGCTCGTGCATTGTAGGGATTTCGGATCCTCGATCCGAAAGGAGTACTGCTTGAAGCACTAAGCGAACCAGTCAAAGAGGTACTTCAATTGGTTGTGAAGTTTGCTTTTCTATGAGAAACTGACTTGACCTTGTTTTGGCTTTGATTAGTACCTGAGAAAGCGAAAAGACACGGTCAGATGCATTGTGACGAGTCTCACAGATGACCAGAATGGGGACTTGTTCGAAGAGCTACGACGGAACAATATGCGTCTCATTCAGCAAGACGATGACAGCGACGACGACGAGGTTCGTGGTTGGTATACCTGCCTTTTAGAGCGTCATGTCGCTCACCCTTCTTTCTTGCTGTTTGGCAGGATGGATCACCGGACGACTGGGAGCCTGATCCCATCGAAGCAGACCCGACCAAGACCTCTCGTAGTCGGAGTAGTGACGACATCCTTCGCATTCTTGTACGTATTGTCTGTGCAATATGCCATGTATACGCTTTCACTGATGAGACAATGGTTGGACTTTCGTTCTAGGTCAACATCTACGGAAGCAGAGAGCTGTTTGTAAATGAGTACCGCATGATGCTTGCGGACAAGCTTCTCCAGAACCTCGAGTACAACACGGACCGCAACGTGCAAACCCTGGAGCTTCTCAAGCTCCGCTTTGGCGAAGACAGTCTGCAGCAGTGCGAGATCATGGTGCGCGACATTGAGGACTCGAAGCGCATCAACCTGAACATCCGGTCGACTCTGGAGAAGCTGGCAGCTGAGGCAGCAGAGTCAACGGCAAAGCTCCCGCCGCCAACAGTGCCAGTCGATGCAACGATCGTGTCGCAGCACTTTTGGCCGCCGTTCCAAGGCGACGAGTTTGCGCTCCATCCAAAAGTCTCCGAGGACATTGATCAGTACAAGAAGTCGTACGAAGTGCTGCGAAACCCGCGTTCGCTGGCGTGGAACCCGTCATTGGGCTCTGTCCAGGTATGTCGTTTTCCATTCTTTCTCTCTCTGTCCCGGGTACAGGTGGCGTGGTGACTAATTCGAATTAAATGTGTTGGAATTGGCGCTGGTGTAGCTTTCCATCGAGCTTCAAGGTGTTGAGCGAGACTTCACTGTGTCTCCGATTCAAGCATCGATCATCCTGCACTTTGAGAATCAAGGTGAGTGTGTGCGACAGATTAAAATGTGGCGAAGTTATACTGTGAGATCGCTCACCAACTCCTAACATATACTACTGCAGATCAATGGGACGTTGAAGAGCTAGCAGCGACGCTCGAGATCAGTGACGATGTCGCGCTGAAACACGTCTCCGTGTGGATCAACCATGGATTGCTAGCATTCACTTCCGACCGGAAAGTGTTGATCGCGTCGACGTCGTTCCAAGACTCGCGGTACGATGGCGATGGTGGCTTGATGGACGAAATAGAGACTGCAGTCTCCTCCGATGCGCAGGAGGCGGAAGATCTGCAGATGCTGGAGACGTACATCGTGGGCATGCTGTCCAACTTTGGCTCCTTGCCGATTCAGCGCATCCACAATATGCTGTCGACATTTGCGAGAAGTGGAGCGCAGCCATGTGAGTACCATTTTCCGCTTGTTAATTGAGCGACCACACACTCTATCAAAGCACTCATATTTAACGCTAATGCTATCTGTTGGTGTTAATAGATGACAAGACGATCTCTGGGCTTTCGGTCATCTTGGGCAAGCTCGTGGGCAAGGGAAAGCTGGAGCTCGTTGCAGGTCAATACCAGCGCACCAAGTAAGAGATTTAGAGTCGAGGCAGGAGAGGAAGAGAGAAAGCGTTTACCAAGCAGTCTTGCGCTCGCACTGCTGATATGTGTGCAGTTGTCTACACAGTAGGTTGCTTGCCTTGCAACCACCTGAGCCGACTGAGATTCGATGCACTACTTGCTGCATTCCTCCCTCCCAGATGAGCCGAGGACGAAAATTGGACAGACCGACACACTTATTCCAGGCAACCAAGTTCTCCGCCATGAACCAGTTTCATAGTTAAGTATGCGAGCGCAAATGAAGACGACAAGGTCAGAGCCAATATGTGCATCCAAGTTGGTCCGTCTTTGGGAGGTCGAAGCAAACATGGATAACTTGAAGGGAGAACTGATGAGCTTCGCCGCTCAAAGCTGCCGAGAATGGCAATGTTCTTGAGCGTGAGATTCAAAACGGAGGACTAAATACGCTTTGTGACGATTTGCTGCCGTGAAATGCTCTCTATTTGCACTCGCTCGTGTGCCTCGCAATGTCGAGCTATACGATCTTCTACTGCATCTTCAAAACCACAAAATCGCATGGTAAAGCCTGCGACGAAGTGCAGGAAGTAGGACGAAGAAAAAAACGTTCGGGTGTTTTTTCCGATCAAGAGCAACGCGCACACCACGGCTAGCTTACCTTCCAACATAATCGTCATCCTTCAGCATGGGTACGACTCACGAGTTCGTTGTCGACTTTCACTTGATCGAAGTGGACAGCGCAGCCTCCTTGGGAGAAATAGAAACAGCTGCTGTCATTTCAATCTCAAGCGAGGATCTGCGTGTGTTCCATCGCCACCCCCAGCTCCATCTGAAGACACCAAGAGCACTGTGGGGACTCCTGGCGGTGGTGGTCTTGAGATGCATTCGATCGATGGCGATCTCAAGTCCTCCAATGTGAACTCCGGAGACACCTCGACCGCAATGGGGATCGCTACTCCCACCCTCCGAAGTGCTCTTGCGTCTGGCAACCTCGTGCTACTTTCCCCAGACGTCGAGATGGGGTCAGCGCTGAGCGGGGCTCTCGCAGATCGACTTGAGATCCTCGCTGTCGTCATGCTGCCGGAGCGGTACCTAGAAAGTGAATTTGAGCGTGGCGTGTTTGGGACGGTCTGGGACTGGCTCGAGGGCGACGTGCTTGGCCTCCCCTACAAACTTCTTCTCGTTACTCTCGCGTATCTCTTCTATGTGAACTCCGAAAGCGATCTCATCCCACACACGCGCACGGACGTCAAACGCTGGCTGCGTACGAACCACCTGGAGCAATACAAACTGCTCTTGCACCAAATAGAGCTGCACTTGCTGGCTGTTGCTGATCTTGAACAACTCCAACGCAAAAAGTATATTATGCATAGAAATCCAGACAACTAGCTTCCTCACCTTGACGATGTCTTCTTAACTCCACAATCAACACTCGTTTGCTGGTACCGACGTTCTACTTGCTTCCCCATCCATCACGTAGATGCTGGTGAGCACTGGGGTGAGAGGATCCCCCGATTCGTTCCTGATCGCCCACTAAGTCTCCGCTTTCGAACGAGCTTCAACTTAGAATCCGTCTGGGCAGTCATGATGAGAGTGGCCCAACTGCGTGCACGTGATGCAGATCGTCTCTGGAAATGGGCGGCTCTTTGGGTTCCTGAGCTCCAGGAGCTTGAGCGAGTATGCTCTAATCAGGCGCGTATCGAACGTCAGTCCACTGTGCGGGCCATACTGCGGGGGAGCGCACAGGCAATGACATCAAGTCAAGTGCCACAGAGAGACACCAAATTTGCCTTGAGCCTCGGCATATTTATAAGCAGCATCGCGCAAAGAAGGACACAAGTATACCTTGTGGCTTCGCTCAAAGTCTGGAGAGATGCGGTAGTGGGTCTGCAGTACACAAACGAACACAACACACCAAACGACAGTTAGGATCACCACCAGCCGTATACGCACATACACAGCCACGCATTTCGTTCACTAGCTTCACCTCAATGTGCCTGACGATATTGAGCACTTGTTTGGAAACCTTTTCGCCCTGCCCCTTGCGCACATACTTGACAACCTGCGCCAAAGAGAGTGATAGGACACACATACGCATGTCTACACTATCAGAAAACCATTCGCCCATGTGTCTGTCTAATAGAAAGCGCATTCTGCACCTGGTAGACAAACTCGGGGATGTGTCCTCTGTCTTCATCGTGGGGCTCCTGCTGTTCAACATGCGATATTGAAGTTGGGAGCGCGTGTTTCGCTGGTGCACCAGCGGGCGGCACCTTCTTCAGAGGTGTATACGCCGCTCCTTTGCCGTCGCACGTCTTGCGCTTCTTGGTCACGTGCATGTAGCTCGTGATCTTGTCCATCGTCGTTGCTGCTGTTGTCGTCGTCTTCTCTGTCGTGACGTTTCAAAGTGACACTGCAACTTTTGGAGTTTCAAATGAGTCACCTGAGAATATTTGTCAGTTTAGAAATTCTAATGCTCTCAGCAGTTTGGTATTTTCAATTAGAAACCATTTAAGTATACGGTATGGTTGAAGTGAGTATACTCTATACGATTCTAATTTGTTTATCCCAACAGAATCAATATTAGAATTATAATTAAATATACTCCCAACGTCCAAACGCTGCTAAAATCCTGAGCCAATAGTTTTTCGGAATACAAACTGTTTTGCTCTTATCCAGATTTCAACGGATGAAGTGGTCTTCCACGTGGCTTTTTGCTTATCCGGCGCCCAGCCAGGTGGAACTCTTCACTGTTGTGTCTCGTGTGCCACGGTACTGCTCGTCACAGCTGTCTGTCTGCTTGATCTGTCTGTTGTCGTGCCGTGTCTGTCGTGTGCGCGCGGGGGGATTTTTGGAAAAAACAAACCGAAGAGGTCCATTCTCGATTCGAGCGCCAAGGACACAAGCCCTCTCTCCCTCTCTCTCTATCTCTCCACAGACACACACACACTCGCTCAAGATGGCCGACGTCCTCATGAACCTGATCGAGCAGGCCCCTGCGTCGGGCCTCGCTGTCGGTGGCGCGCTCGTCGCGGCTGCCGTGGGCTTCACCGCCGTCAAGGCGTTCAGCGGAGGCAAGGCCGCTCCGGATGCCGCCGCCGCTGGTGCGCAGAAGAAGAAGAAGAAGACCAAGACCGTGAAGAAGAAGGCCGAGGTCGACCAGATCCCTGCCAAGCAGGGCGAGGCCACGCCAGAGATCAACCTCGAAGACTTTGTCACGGTGCGTTTCGTGTTTGTGTTGGCTGCATTGCAATCTTTTGCGATCTTTGCATTACATGTGGTGCGAAATCGATTTTGGATTTATCTGAACGATTGACTGATGGATATCTCTTTGCTTGTTTGCTTGTATGCAACTGCAGAACGACCCAGACACGGAAGACGAGGAAGCCGCCCGCGCGGAGAAGAAGAAGCTGAAGCGCAAGCTCAAGAAGAAGAACGCGAGCATCAAGGCCAAGACCACCACCTCTGCTTCTGCGTCGGACGTGGACGTCGGTGCCGATAAGAAGAAGGCTACCGCCGCTGCCCTTGCTGCCAAGAAGGACGTCGAGGAAGGCTGGGAGACCGTGAAGACGAAGAAGGGGCCAAAGAGCAAGCAGAACTAAATAGTAGACGCAGTCTTGTGAGCGAGCCCGCTGCTGCGTGCCTGTTCGCCAGGCAATGCAATGCGCACACGCTCCAGCAGCATTATAGTAGGGATCGCGTGCCGTTCTTTCTGTCTCTCTTGGCGCATTCACCTTGAGAAACGAAACAGATCGATGCGCGATTTAGTTTTCTTAGTTTGCACCCCCTCTTTCCTCATTCTCTCTCTCGGGTCGCTCCAGAGAGCACGAGGAGCCTTAAAATGCGAAAGAAGTATTGTTTATTAGCGAAACATGCGTGCTGTCGTTGCGATATGCTTTGGATATGATGAATATAAGCGGATCGCATGTTGAAATTGGTTCAGCTTTGCTGTCTGAGCTGATGGGCAGATCAGGTCAGTCAGTGATGGCGGCACAATCCCAGTCAGCTCAGTCATGTCACAACGCAAACAACAAAATGACGAAATGCATCGCTTCGTTGGATTGGGAATCAATGCAAAATACACACAAAGGAGAAAGAACTTATTCCCATGCTATGGTCTCGCTGCTCTTGGCTCGTACTAGCTCGTAGCCCCACGGCGCACGCTTTACTTACAACTTGGACTTTGGCTTGATGGCGTTGAAGAGCACCGGGAGCTTCATGGCGAGTGCCATGTTGCCCTTGAGCTTGAGCTTGCCCTTCATGAACGCCTGCTGCGCGTTCAGCTTGCCCATGGCGATCGCGATGAAGTCGTCGTCGCCGACCGTGATGGTCACGTCCGCCTTCTTCGTGCCTTCACTCAGCGATGGGCTCGCGCTCTTCAGGTCCAGGTTCCACGCGCCGCCTG
This sequence comes from Globisporangium emineosum, assembly GCA_023334195.1. Lineage (NCBI taxonomy): Eukaryota > Oomycota > Peronosporomycetes > Pythiales > Pythiaceae > Globisporangium > Globisporangium emineosum. The sequence goes on from JAASGK010000278.1 coordinate 8,737, forward strand.
GCGTGATGCTGAACTGGATCACACCGTTCACCTTCTTGGCGAGCGCAGGGCCCTCCTTCTCGAGCGCGGCTCCGATGAGGCGGAACACTTCGGCCGACTTGAGCGCCGACTTGCCGGCGGCAGGAGCGGCTGGAGCCTTCGCAGCAGCAGCAGCTGGGGCAACGACGGTGCCCGTGCCGTTCTTCTTGATGTAGTTGCGCGTCGCAGCGACCACGACGTTCAGCTTCATAGCGAGACCCATGTTGCCCTTGATCTTGATCAAACCCTTCATGAACGCCTATAAGCATTCATTTCAATCGCAGCAGTTGACAGCAAGAGAACAATTCTGTCAGAAACCACACGGCACAACACATACAGTAACGATGCATATCCGAGGCATACGGTCTGCTCTACTTTACCTGCTGAGGATTCAGCTTGTTGTCGATCAGCGCGAGGAAGTTGGCTTCCGTGAGCTGCACACACCACATTCAATACAGCCAAGCATAACTGTCAGCTCCACTCAAAAGATACGCTTTCCCCATTCTCTCTGTCATTCGCCCTCTCACTCATTCCATGCATCACCGCATGTGCCACATGTAACGACATAATAGCAAAGCAGCAATCAATTACGGCGCGTACATACCGTGATGACGATGTCGGCCTTGTCGGCGGCCGTGGAAGCGGCGACCTTGCCCTTGCCGTTCTTGAGGTCCACGAGCCAGAGCCCGGCGCCGGTCACGTCGAACTTGATCACACCCTTGACCTTGGGCACGAGCTGCGGGCCGACCTCGTCCACGGCCTTGGCCATGAGCTCAAACACTTGCGCGGCGTTCGACATGCTTGCTGAGAAGGTGGTATCTGCTGAGTGGGGTGTGTGTTGCTAAACAGGAAATGAATTGAACTTGTGTGAACGAAGAGCTCTTTTTCGCCTGTTCGAGCCGAATCCCGCGAATGACGGGGCCGCGCAGGTTGAAGAAAGAGCCAAAAAGGGAGGAGAGAGGCTTCTATTTGAGTGAGAAGGGCGGTTTCATAGTGAACTCAAGTCAAACTTGTTCACAAGCGATTACTCAACAGCTGGAAAGTGATGACAGCGATGGTCGGAAATAAACGGAGTGTTAGGGTGCGCGAAAATGCTGCGGCAATAATGCACCGTAAGTACGAATTTTGAATAGAACACAACACCTTGCATGGAGCTCTTCATCTGCACGCGCCAATAGATACATCGCACCCTTGTAGTTCGCCGGCGGACTAATCACACGCAGTCAGATGATCGGTCGCGAGCGCGAGCTGAACGAGCTCGGCGCGGTGGCGGCACTACGCTCGGTCGAGAATGAACGCGGCGAGCGCATCCACGAGGAGCCGGCTCCGCTCGTGGTCGTGTACGGCGGCGCATCCGCCGGTAAGAGCATGTGCGTCGCGCAGGTGCTGCGCCGCCACGCCGATCTCTACGCGATGGTCGACTGCACGGCGATCTACTCGGCGCAGGAGTTCTACCGCGAGATCCTCGTGCAGCTCTACAAGAACCAGAGCGGCTTTTCGCGCCACGCACAAGCAGCAGCGCATGGTTCTAATGCAAATGGCGGCGAGACTGAGGAACACCTCACGATTGAAGACGAGCAAGAGGTCGTCGAAGAGGCACGAGCGAATGCACAGAAGAAGAAGCATGTCGACGATGCTGAGCACGCGTCTGGCAACAGTGATCACGAGGACGAAGAAGAGCATGGTGATGTTGAAAGCAGTGGCAGCAACGATGACGAAGGTGATGAGGAAGAAGAAGAAGATACAGGAAGGCGCCTAAGCGATAGCAAAAAGCAGATCGCGATCTCACGCGCCAAACGCCTGCGCGCGCGCCAGCGAGAGAAGCAGCAGCAGAAAGACGCCGAGGCGCGGGACGCGCACGTGACGTACGAAGGCTACAACTCGCTCAACTTTCTCAGCTTCATCAAGGCGCTGGGCATCTTTATGGACTTCACAGCAAGGAAGCAAAGAGAGGACGAGGCGAGCGACCAGCAGGCGGATACTTGGCATGGCGAAGATGAGCAGCAGCAGCAGCAGGGGCAGCAAGTGACGAAGCGCGTGGTGTACCTGGCGCTGGACCAAGTGGACAAGCTTCTCGACCGCGGGCTTGCGCCGCTGCTCACGTGCATCTTCACAGTCAACGAGCAGCTTGCGTACCTCAATGTGAGTTTCGTGTATGTATCTGTGTGGAAACTCATTATTCTTTCTTGCTTTGGTACTGAATGTGTTGATGCTGCGTGAAGATGTTCTCGGCCGTGCAATGGGACGTGTCGGTGCTCCTCATCACGCGCGCCATGTCGCTCGAGTTCGACCACTTGGTCTCGGCGTTCTTCCCGGCGTACATCCCATTCTCGCCCTACACAAGTGGTACACCAGGCTCTGTTTATATGGTACTATTGATCCATTCTCTCACTCATTTGTTCAATGAAATCCGTCATTTTTTCTATAGAGCAAGTTGCCGATATCCTCGTGGACCAGCTGCACATGCAGCCCGTGGCGCGCATCTTTCGCAAGTGGCTGCTGCACCTGAGCAGTCTCGTACCTGCATCGCAGGACGACTGGCTCGAGTTCCGCCGCAACGTCGTGCACCTGCTGCCGGACTTTAAATCGTACTTTTCGCTCGTGACAGCAGCCAATGCACCAGCACTAGCACTTGGACCCCGGGACACCCCGTCAAAAGCGACCGAGAAGCAGCTGAAGAAGCTCATGCGCGCGACGAACGACTGCGTCGCGGTGTTCCAGAAGACCCGCCGGAAGCACCTCTTTGGGTACGACAAGCTGCAGCGCAGCAGCGGTGACCCAACCGACACGATCTCGTGCACCGACCTCAGCCGCAGCTGTCTGCTGCTGATCATCGCCGGGTACCTGGCGTCTTTCAACCCGCAGGACACGGACACGAACTTTCTTTCGTCTTCGGGCGGTGTGCGGCGCAAGAAACGGGTCAAGAAGACCGGCCAGTCCAGCGCCGCAGCCGCCAAGCAGATCAGCCAGCTGCTCATCGGACCGCGCATCTTCACGCTGCAGCGGCTGCTTGCGATCTACCTCAACCTGCGCGTCGAGGCATCTGCGGACCTCAACGACCAGTTCATCGTGAACGAAGCGCGCGAAGACATTTTCACTCATGTAAGTCGCAGCATTTGGTCCTTTGATAACCTGCTGAACGCTCATGACACTAACCAGTTCTGTGTGTGTGACTTGGACTGGTTTGTACATTAGATGGCGACGCTTGTGCGGATGCAGCTTTTCCAGCGTACATCGCCTCCGAATATGCTCGACGATATCAAGTTCCGGTGCTTGGCGGACTCGCGCTTCGTCCAAGAGACCGCGAGGTACCTGCGCTTCCCACTCGAGCCGTATCTGAACACAGCGACGTAACTTAAATACACCAGTCATCATTGAGGTTGAGATCAGTCCGTGCATTCCGTGTACCTTAATGGCTCATCGATGGACTGCCAAACTGACTCCGTTGTTCCTAAATACCCCACGAGCGACTGCTTTCGCCGCGCAGGTCATAATCATGAGTGCATGGATGCTGCGGATGCTGCACACACAGCCACCTACAAAAGACGGATCTCACAGAGGGGAGCCTCTGGCTGGAGAATCTCCTCCAGCTGAACACTTGCATCCCGCAAGAACGGGTGCTGCAGAGCTTCCTGCGGGGTTATCCGCTTCGTGGTGTCCTTCTCCATCATCAGGGTAATCTGTACAAGCAGACAAGTAGACCATCACACGTTAGCCCCATGACACAAATGCAGTAATGACCGGAGTGAAAGACGTACCAAATCTTTTGCTTCGTCGGAAATGCTCGACCACTCGGGCTCTTCGAACTCGTACTCGACTGACTTATTCATCTGGATGAGCTCTTCGTCGTTGACGCCAAAGAACGGCTCGTAGCCGCAGAGCATCGTGTACGTGACAACACCGACTGAGAACATATCGACACCGCTCGGGTAGGATTCCCCTTTGCCGGCAGTGAGGATCTCTGGCGCAACAAAACCTGGTGTACCACATCTACAAATTGAAAAAGAACCACAATATGTGTCAGTCCACCTGTACATTACTACAATATGGTCTAAGTGTAAACAAAAGCCGAAGTATTCGTACCTGCCCTTGAGTCGTCCATCCTTTTCAATGAACGCAGCCATTCCAAAATCTGCCATCTTGATAATAGAGTACCTACAGAGCAGCGGCAGCAATAGCAACAACATGGTCAGTTTGCCACACTCATCAACACAAGGCAAAAAAAGCCGCGGAGCAGGTCCTTACCGTTTGCCCTTTGGACAAGTTCCGTAATCCAGGGCCAAGTTCGACAACTTCACGTCACGGTGGGCGATGCTATTCTTCAGACAGTAGTCGATTGCTTTCACGAGGCTCGCGACCAGATACGACGCCCGGATCTCATCGACTGCGCTGTTCGTCACGATCTCTTCGTGGAGGTCGCCTTCCTGCATCAGCTCAAGCTCCATCACAAGAAGATTTCGAGTCTCAAACAGCGAAAGCAGCCGGATCACAGGGCAGTACAGTGACGCAGACCGTACTGTGAGCAGACTCTGGGTCAGGATCTCTCGAATCACAGTATCTTCGCGCTCGGTTTCGTGTGCGACCAGGTCCCAAAACACGTTCTTGTCGATAATCTTCAGTGCACAGTTCTGCTGACGCGCAGATGGGTCGTTGCTACTGCTGCTGGTCACAGAGCCCGACAGTGTTTTCCGACACGCACGTCGAACAACCGAAAACCTTCCTTTGCCAAGCTCATAGTTCTCTTGTGACGATTTCCCTGAATCAGGTGCTAGGTCGAACAAATCTTCGACTTGCAGCTTCGTCGCAACAGTCAACTGTTCGCGCCATATTGCTGCTTCCTTCTCGCTTTCAAACTGCAGCCAGCATTCGTTCCGCGCTGAGATCTGCGCCGATTGACGGTAATACTTGAGCGCAAATTCGAGCGTAGTGCCCTGGTGCAGATGCACTGAGCCCTCGGACAGGTTGGCGTATCCGATTGGGCGGCTCGTGTCTTTGTCGTCTAGGAATTCCCACAGACTGTTCCGGTATAGAGACAAGTATCGCTTACACCACTTCTTGCCCGGCTCTTTCACGAACACCCAACTGGTAAGCGAGTAGCGCTGGTTCTCCGAGTGTGCGTGCGCCAGCGGGTCTTTGCAGCTCTTCTCCGTCGTCCGCACCGTCTCGTAGACGTCATGAGGCAACTCGGTCGCCAAGCTGGAGACTAGCCACGTGTTGCAGTCCCATTTCCGCTCTGCATCCGGGTTTGCGTGCATGGTCAACGGCAGAAGAACCGGTGTCGTGTCGTCCGAGTCTGCTGACTGGTCTTCCGAGATTGAGTTCATTCCAAACGACGACCAGGACGAGTTCTCACGAATGCTCGAGCCTCCCGTGCCACTTCCCCATTGATTCTTGGAAAAGTTCCCGCCGCCACGCACACTGATCTCATCGCCCAGGAACGCATGCGTGCTGTTCGACAAGTTGTCGTTGTGAATCGTCGTGAAACACTTGCGAAGCACCGTGTCGACGCCCATCGCACTGGATGTTCCACCCGCTCCGCTCTGCATCGACGTCGCTCCTGGCGGCAGCGTGTTCGTCAGCAATGGACAATCGATGGTGATGTGGTTGCCGTTGCAGTTCTGGCACACCGAGTTCTTCTTCTTGCTCTTCGTTCGAGTCAGTGGTGGAGTCGAGAACAACGGCAAATCGGGAAGCGCAATATCGGACATCCCTAACGACATGGACGGAGACGTCGGCGACGCCATGCTGCTTCCTGACTGCGGGAGTGGCGCTCCGTCGAACGAGAGCGTACGCTTCTGGTGTCTGCCCGCGACCATCACCGCCGCAGCGACTGCAGCCTGGTTCGATTTCTGGATCGTCATCGAGTCTTCCCAGTCCACCGCCATATCCGTAGCAGCAGAACCCTTTCTTTTCAGCGTAGAGCTCGCCACCATCGGGTCCTCAAACGCAGTGTCGGACATGAACGACGTGACGGACTCCACTGCATCAAAAGACTCTCTGCTGTCGATGTTGTGCACGCTGATGTCGCCGTCCGTGTGCATGCTGTTCATCATCAGGCGCTGGATGAGCATGTCCATCTGGATCTCCCACGGCTTGGTCTTGTTCGTGAACTTCGATGGCTTTGGAGTAGCTGACGGCGACGACGAAGTTTCGCTCGGCTCGACATCAGGCTGCCCTTCGGAGGATACGGACATCGCAGTCTCGGCTTCGCTGGCTTCCATCTGCTCCAACATGCTCCGTCGGTGCAAAAGCTGAATGTATAGAATACAGTGCCGTCAATCTGATTAGTCCATACATTCGAAAGATCAATCCATACAATCAATCAACCATGGCACTACAAAGAACACTCACCTCTTTGATCTTGATCGCCGTGTGGGTCGCTAGGTTGCCTTTCTTGTGGATGAGCTTGAAGCAGCTCACACAGTACGCGTCGTGGCAGCAGCCGTTGCAGCTCAAGTGCGCGGCGTGGCTCTCGCAGTAGACGCACATCGGCAGCGCCACGTCGAGGTCGTGGTCGGACGCGGACGACGACCACCCGCGGCTCTGGTACGACGCCTTTCTGCCGTTCATACTGCTGGTCGGCGACCCCTGCTGCTGCTGCTCATACTCGCCCTCTCCAGCGTTGCTGTTGTTCGCACTCGCGAGCGAGCCCATGCTCTTGCTCTTGTGCAGGATGATGTTCTGGTTCTTCTGCATGAACCAGAGCCGCCAGCTGGCGTTCTCGAGCCGATTCGCCTCACTCACGAAGCGCTTCATCGTCGAGAACGACTGCCACGACTGCTTGGCTGCCTCTTCAAAGTCCGTCAGCGCGTCGTCCACCATCGTGTGCTCTCGCTGTCTAGTCTCTCTCGTGTGGCTTGTCTTGTTGGGCCTCTGAAGTTGCCTTCCTTCTTCCGCTGCGGCTATATGACGAGTGAACAGGAGAGTAGTGGTGCGCTTCTCTTTGTTCCAAGTGGATGCTTCAGCGCAGAGTGAACCAGAGGAATAAAAAGAAGGCTATTTCCATACAAATCCGGTACTGTACGCGCGCATTACCGACACCAAGCGAAGAAAGAAAGGAAACCGCGCAAGCGCAGCGCTTGATTGCTTGGTGATTAGACTTGGTATTTGTAAGGGAAGACGATGATTCGTACTTTAAAGAGTGCGTGCAGTGCAGCGTCTGAGTTTGGGGCTTTGGGGTTCTTTTCTGGTGAAGCGAACTGAGTGCGTCACCCGCACTGCGTCACTCGCACATGATTGGCTGAGGAAGTGGGGATAAGAGGGGCCAAGTGCACATATTTTGTTTATTTTACCTTTTTATTGTGATGAATATTTTTTAATTCTAAAATGTATCAGATCAGGTTTATTAAAAATTGTTTGTAACCTCTATAACTTTGTAAAAGTACGTCTAAACAACTTGCATGCATTATCAAGGGCAAGTTCAAAATGCAACCAAATCAATGAGTTCCAAAAGGGTTGCGGAAAATGTGATGTTTGCGTTTGCGCAGTTGGACTGAAGCTACAGTTGGTTCACTTTCAAGCTTGCAGTTCCGCCGTTCACGTGTTGATTTGATTTGATTTGAAATGGCTCAATGGCTCTGCTCAGGGGACTTGAGACTTGCGAGTCCCACAAGATCTTGAACCTGATGTCTCGAAAACTTGACTCTTGACTGAAGTTGTTCACTGTGCTCAAAAGCACTCAGTCAAATTGCAACCTGGCAGCTTTCGACTGATGGAGCACAGGAATATCAACACTTCGAGCCTTGGTCGCTCTCTTCGCAGGCCCGTTGCTGCTAGTAGTTCGCTAAGAGCAGCCTGCATAATCCCGCGCCACTCACTAAACCTCTTCTTCCCCCCCCCCCTGCCGAAATGCACGTACTCTACTCTATCCCCCACACAAAGTTAGCACGCATTACAACTTGATGTGCTCACGCATACAAACCAAGGACACCATAGCTCCACGTCAAACGAGTAGTCTTGATGAGGGCACGTCATCACACACGCGGAATGGCCATCCACTCTCATAGGAGAGGTCTGCCAATATTAATCGCAACCAGAGACAGTTCCGCTTTCCTGTTACCTATTGTTAGCGTCGGGTGATGGAAAAGCGCACTTTGCATTCTCGCTTTCTTCTCACGCATCGGCGATGAGCACCAGACTGCTGGGGCGGCGGCCATGGGTGATGCAGGCCGTCGCACTCTACGACTACGATCCCGAAGGTGCGTCTGTAGCATGCAGCATGCTGTTGTTGTGATGTGGCGTCATGAACCCACAAGTGTTATGTGGACTACCCAACGGTGTCTGATATGCCAATTGTGTGTTTGATAACAACTCAGAGTCGGATGAGCTGCCGCTGACGCAAGGCCAGCAAGTGCGCGTGCTGCAGGTGCAGGATGACGGCTGGTGGCTCGGGTACGCGGCGGACGACCCCGAGCGCGTCGGACTCTTCCCGTCCAACTACGTGCGGCAAGAGTACGAGGCACCACAGCAGCAGCAGCTACAACAGCAGAAGTACCGAGAGGCCCAGCGTAGAGGGCATCAACGCGAAGAGGACGATGACGATGATGCTGAGGGCGATGATGAAGGTGACGAACAACAAAAGCAGGGTCAAGATGGCGATGTAGGCGAAGAGCAAGACGACGAGGAAGTTCAGCCGCATGAGAGGCGGACGCACCAGCGAATACAGCACCATAGGCAGTATCAGCGGCACCAGGAGGCAACTGCTAGCCGTAGGAACCGCGTGGGTGACAATAAAGACGACGGGGATGTCGACGAAAACGAAGACGGCGATGTGCCAGCAGCTCCTGTGCAGCAGCGCATGGTGTCGGTGCTGCAACTGAAGCGCAGTCTTGCCGACGCCGAGCGAACTAGTGAGGCGGCTCGAGCAGCAAGGCTACAGGTACAACGCTTTATTTCGCGCGCTCTCTACGATCACATCTGTGCGCATACTGTCATGTCGCTCTGTTATACTATTGACACTGTTTCCGTGCACTCTTGCACTGTCTAGGCAGAGCGTGAGCGCGCTCAACAGCAGCGACGCCGACCGCCAGTACGAATCGCGCGCAACGAAGACGAAGAAGGAGACTACAATGACGAGCAGGAGGAGGAGGACGATGAAGGCTTTGGTAGAGGTGGTAGAGCTCGTCACCAGCAGCAGCGGCGGCGGCGGCGAATACCTCTCGAAATGGAAGGTGATGACGACGATGATGAAGCGTTCCAGTACAACCTGAGCAACCAAAGACGCATCAATCAAGAGCGGGAGGACGATGAGAATGAAGCTGATGCTGATGCTGATGCTGATGCTGATGCTGATGCTGATGCTGATGCTGATGCTGATGCTGATGGCAACGGCGATGGTTCTTTCAGCGTGCCTGCCACCCAAGGATCACGAATGAGAGGCGTCATTAGCGCGTACCAAGCCCAGCTGGACAGCGAGCAGGATGAGGAGGAAGTTGCTGCATCACGAATCGCTCGCAACTACCGAAACCACAGGATGCGACAGCAGATCCAACAGAATAGACAACAGCAACAGCGGAGCTTTGCCGAGAGGCAGAACACTGCAGCGCTCGCGATCCAGCGGTGGATGCTACGCACAAGCTCCCAGCAGCGAACACGGACTCAAGTTCGTGAAAGTGAGCAATTTGAAGACGACAGTGGGAAAATCGCGCAAGAGAAACTGGCACAAGAGCAGAAGGAAGCTGCTGCGGCAACTCGCATTCAGGCATGGATACACCAGCTGTTGGCGTACTTCCGCTGGAAGGAGCACGTGGAGCGAGAGTGCGTGGTGATGCTGAAGCGGAAGCGCGTGAAGATGTTACAGCTCGAGCAGGAAGCGCGACGGAACGCTGAGCAAGAGCAGCTGCGAAGGCAACAACAACAAGAAGATATAGAGCAAGAGCGACTGCGACAGGAGCAGCAAAAGCTTGAAAAGCAGCAAAGAATGCAACTAGAGCGAGAGCAACGCCAATGGGAGCAGCTGCAGCGTGAACAGGAACGCCAGACTACTATCCGCCACGAGAGAGAAGCCGGTCAGAAAGAAGACAAGACGCGCAAGAAGATCATGAAAAAAGAGGCCGTGGACCTGGTCAAGAGCCTCGTGAAGAAGCAACTCGACGAGAAACTCCGCGAACACGACGAGAAAATGGGCGAGCTCCAGCGCCTCGTGGCGACTCTACAGGACGTCATCCGCAAACAGAGCGAGATGCTGACCCAGGACTCGGGCGATTATCATCCGATTGCTGAACAGCAAGTCGCTCGCAAGTTTATTAAACCTCCCATGCAACCACTTGGGAATCTACAGAATCAGCAGCAGCACCAGCATCCAATGCCGCCGTCTGTAAAGCAAACGATGCAGTCATCAAGTTCGTCGTCCTCGCTTGCATCCGAGAATCCGCTGTCATCATCATCATCACCATCAGCAGCAGCGATGAAAGTGTCATTCATACCAAAACCTCCATCACACTCATCGATGCTACCGCAGATCGGGAATAATGCTGGAAAGCCTTCTAAGCCGTCTGGCATCAAACCACCACGGGCCAATGACATCCCAAGCAGACTGCCAGTACTCAGCAACGCCAACGCTCGACAAAGCAGCAGCATCCCAGTCAAGCGATAAAGGCAATTTTGACTATTCACTCACACAAAGTCAGCAATATCTGTACGCTAGCAGACGATCAGAACGCATCGCACGCCAGCGCGCCAGGGTCGTCGTTGTCCGGTATCTTGGTTCCCTGAGTCTGCTGGACTCTGCTCAGGATCGCGCGTCGACCGATCTCAATGAGGTGGTACACAGAGGTGATGACCACAAGCGCGACTGCAAAGTCCAAGGCGCTTGTGACGTCGTCCGAGATCTCGAGAGTTTCGTATAGAGCGATGCTCCAGTCCACAAGCAACTGGACCTTCGGCGCATAGAATGCGGCGAAGCGGCGCGGGTAATCGCGTAGAAAGCGCATCACGAGGGACCATTCCGATGAGTGAGGCGGCGAGGTGCGCCTGTCACCATCATAGCCCTGCAGCAAAGCGACGAATACCACGAGGACGCACGCGACAACCACGAGCCGCGAGAAGAGCACTCGGTCGCGCTTGTCTCTTGCGGACGCACTGTTGCTGCTGTTGTTCGGGTTTTGCTGTCGCCGTCGCTGCGCTTTGAGCTGTCTGCGCTGCCACATATCCGAGTTGGAGCTCGTGGGAATTCACTTTGCATTGATTTTCAACCAGAAAATGGATCGAAACGATGCACCTTTTCATGATCGCAATGCAATGCACAATGCAATTCACAATTCAATTCAACAATACAAAGTGAAAACCAATGGCAATACAATACAACAATGCACAATGCACTTATGTACAAGAGAAAGTGCATTTTAACATTGCCTTTTTTCAAGCTTTGCCAATCAAAAAGTGCCCAAGTGAAAATGGGCGATCGGCGTGACGAAAGCAGCGGGGCTGGCGGCGGCGCTCGTGCGCAGCGCAAGAAGCAGCGCAGAGGTGCTGCAGCTCAACAACAGCAGAGACAGCAGGGCCTTTTTCACGGACGTGGTCAGAAGAACAGGCAGCAGTGGCGTCAGCAAGAGTCCGCGGGACCAAGCGCCACATTTCTCGCAGCTCTGGAAGAACAGCGCGAGAACGAGCGTCGGCGGCAAGAGCTACAATCCCAGCAGCAACAGCAGGAACGCGCTGATGAGCTGGTGGATGGCGCAGAGCAGTCACGTACCAGTGCTCTGAGTGAGCAAAGACATCAGCGTCAAGCGCAACGTCAAGCGACTGGAGCAATCGCAGGATCGGCACCACCAGCAGCACCACCAGCAGCACAGCGCAAGCCCGCACACATCGCTGGTTTCTATTACGACGAAGTGCAGAAGCGATACTTCAAACTAACACCACAGATGAAGCAGCGCGTGAAGCAGAGCAAACAACAGCGCGACGCCAAAGAGAGAGACGCAGCAGCGAAAAAAGCGCTGCAAGCGCGACGCGAGCGACACTCTGCTGCTGGTGCGCGGTCAACTCTGCGAGGGAACAGAGGCTGGGTTGGGTGCATTGCCGAACGTGAGAGCAGCTTTGCATGGGGTGTAGGTCGCCGCGACCAGAGAGAGATGATGCCGCGGCTGTTTACGTCAACGATGGTATGAATTGCAAAATACCAATGCAGCTTGGATTCAGAGTAGAGTGCACATGATGAAGGATAGGCTTGAGATGCCTTGGTTAACGCTTACGTGCTTTGATTCCTGATATAAACTATACACAGGCAACGCAAGAGCTCCGACCAGTGCATGTGGACGTCTTTGAGTCGAGACGCCGCATCACAGCTCTGGATTTCTGCCGCATCGGCGACTACGCGGCGATGGGATGTACGTTTACGTGTGTAGTTTTGGTTCTATGTCACCACCTTCATTTGTCCACGTGCAGCTCACTGAGATGGGGGAAAAATCAATGGATTTGCTGTGGCTGCAGTCAGCGGAGGGCGCCTTGATATCGCCCACATCGGCGTCCACGAGGACCTCCGGTCCGGATTCGCGAGGCAGGGCGAGCGCGAGATCAGAGTGGCGGAGCAAGTGGACGTCGGGGCGTCGTACCAGGTCCGCAGGACAAACTTTGATGGCTAGAGATGAGAGATTGGGTGATGCATAATGCTGTTCGCTAACAATGTCTTGATATATGAACTACTACAGATCTCGGCGTTGAAGTGGCGTCCAGGCGACCCGTTTGAAAACGCACACCATCTCTTGTACGCCTGTGTGGGCGGTGATCCGTTTTCATCGTCTCTAGCGACAGCAGCATCTCACAGTCGAGGACATAACACTGGTTTCGTCTGCCTATTCAAGATCAACAACAGCATTGAAGACACGGCTCAGGTACTGGAAAACCTATACAAATTAGGATGGCAGGGATCTCTCTGAAACTGGGCCTCGGTGATGACAATTTCTTGATTTTCTTCTATGTGAGGGTGTAGAAATGGTTATTCAACGACCCGTGGAGCATCGAGTGGTGGGTTTGTGGGGAATGTGGGGCACTAATGTGTTAAACACTGGGGTTGTTAACGGATCTACTTCCGAGGTACCTCTAACTTTTATGATGCGTTGCGTAGGAACCCAAGGCACCCAGGACGGTTTGTTGTCGGTCTCAGTGGGTGAGTTGTGAAAATATGTGGATTGGAATGTGTCAAACAGCGAGTACGTTTACGCTGACGTGTGTATGTGTGTGTGTTTGTCTTGTGAACAACGACTATCTTGGTACAGACCCATTTGCGCTGCGTACGTGGACGTTGAGGTCCGCAACGAGGTCACAAACGCCCCCAAGGGGAAAATCAAGAGCGACGTGATGGCGCAAGCATTCTCCAACGACGTAAGTGGTCTTAGCTTTCCTTCACAGCAACCACTTATCGATACATGCTGCTGATTAGCTCCATTCTTGGTCTTTCACAGGGAAACACGATTTTCAACGGCACTCGCAATGGCTCCACGTGGCTCTGGGACCTCCGAGCGAGTCGTCGCGCACAGGAGCATGGTGTTGTTCCCGCCGCTGCCTCTCAGGCAGCAGGCTCCATTGTTGATCTCCACGTGCTGAAAGACGATTTCCAGGCCCTGGTGCAAAAGTCCAATGGCGAGCTACGCTTAGTGGACACCCGCAAGAATGCGGCTGTGGTGGTGGAGTTTGGCCCTGGAAGGGAGAATTCGTACCTGCCCATGCTCAAGTGCGCCGTGGTACGTAAGGTTTTGCTAGCAACTTTGTATCAACAATGCGGTGAAACATGGCTGATGCTACTTCTGAATGGGTCGGTTGTGGATACAGAACGATAGTGAGACCGTCGTCGTCGCAGCAGGTTGGGATGGGGAGTCGACAGTATGCAGCTATCAGATGAGCAGTGGCAAGATCCTGTCGCAGGTGGCGGTGAACAAGGCCCAGTTGAGCAAAGCGGCGACGCCACCGCTGGAGCAAGTGCATCTTCGCGTGCGCGATTCTGGAAGAAGTCCGCTCGAGAGAGACACTGTTCTTCCTGAAGTTTGGGCTCTCAGTCGCAATGCGCTCTTCGTTTGCGATGATAAAGAACAGACAAAGTAGACTGGCAAGAAGGATCAAGTGGAAATATATATACCGGTACTTCCTGAGTCTGAAGGAATATAAACCAGGAGCTACGATCGTCATTAAGCTCATCCTCAGAATGTCTACTCTTCGGCTTCGGGGGGCGTTGGGTCCTCGAGCAGGTCCTTCTGCTCCACGAGCGCGTCAAAGCGCAGCACAGGTCGTGCTGCTGCTGCTTCGCTTCCGTCCGCGCCTTCTTCCTGGCTGATGCTGATGCCAAAGCCGACCTGTACGGGCTTTGGGGGCTGCAGCTGGTATGGCTCGCGACTGAACTTGACGCCGTTGCCGACGTACACGTTGAGGAATTTCTTGCCCACTGCGATCCCCACCGCCCCCGGCCACACGAGACTGCGCACAACTGCAAACTCCCCCACAGCAGGCACGAGCGTTCCCGGAAGTCGGTCGACGCGCCACGAGCTCTGTGCATCATCACCGAGCGATCGCAGAGGCGGAGCAAACTCCTCACCTTCGTAGGGGACTTCATCTCCGTCAGCGTTCGTCTGCGATGGCAAGGGCGTCGCGCGGCCGTACTTGGCGTTGATCTCCTTTGCAAAGTGCACCCAGCTGCCCAAATCTGTCAGGTCCTGCGCGCTCTTGATCTCGGGCTCGTCCGCTGGCTCAATCTCGCCCGTTCCATCATTTACCTGGAAGTACCCGGCTGGACAGACCACTGTCCCCGCGGTGATGCGAGCGATCTGTGCGCGCAGGAAATGCTTCTCGACGCCTGGGAACGGCGGGTGGCCCGTCACTTTTCCCTCCAGATCGCTCTTCACAAAGCGGCGCAGCTGTCGCGCGATGAGAATCTGCTCGCGGCGCACATTCGGCAGCTGCACCCACTCGTACGCGCCGTTGTCCTTCATCGCCCAGTACGTAAACTTGTTTGCGCTCGCAGGACCGAACTCTTCCGCGTTCAGGTCCTCTGGCTCGCTCTGTCCAGACGACAACTCGCCCTCTGCGATGTAGAAATCCGCGCCGTATCCAAGCATTTTCCCCCAGAAACGCATGCTCGAGGTCGCGTTCGTCTGCGCGAGCCGCTGCAGAGAGACCGAGAGTCGGAAGGTCTCGGACTTGGAGAAGCCCAGTCCCGCCCACTCAAACATGTTGGCTTCGTCCAGCAGATCTGCGACCCCCGAGGCCGGCGACGCCTCTTCCTCCGACTTGATCTTGAGGAGATCGAGCGCCTGGTTGCACCATTTCTCTGTCTGGGCTAGCTGCACAACCGTGGGAAAATGGCAACCGAAGGGTTAGTTTGAGAGATAGTAGACTTCCCACTGTACCAGAATTCGCTCAGTACTTACAATGTCTCGCTTCGCATTTAGATCAGTCGACTCGGAGGCAGCGGCAGGGCTCTGCACGGGGGCGACGTATCGCTGCTGCTTGACCGAGGTCGAGATGGACTCGAATGCGTCGCTCAGGTTCTCCGGACGCTCCACGAGGATCTTGAGCAGCACGTCCGAGAGGTGGTCGTACAGGTTCGTGCCGTCCGCGCACTCCTGCTTGAGGAACGCCTTCGCTTCTTCCAGAGTCGTCATCGTTCGGTTCCTGCGGGTTTGTCGCTTTCAGAGCTTAATCTGTCGGTGCTGGGCTGAAATGAATTCACTCGATCAATCAGTGAGCCATGGAGATACCAAGCGAGACGCGTCCACTTGAACCGTCGCGAGTCTCGCTTTGGCATTCAACGTCTGCTGAGAGTGAACGTCAACAGTTTCCACAAAGTCGGCATTTCGTTCCGTGACTTTTCAAGAACGGCAAATTGACTTTTGCAATTTGGCTCTGCTTTTAAATAACGAGTTGCTTGGTGATGGTGCACTGAGCTTGAGAATCGCGAAAGGTGTTGGTTTGAAAGACAAACACACGCAAGTAAACTCAGAAGTAGCCAGCCGAGCCAACACCTTCCCACGCCATCGTGCTGACGCCGTCGCCAAAGTCTGCGGTAGACGTGTCGTAGTGGTTAATGCCAGTGTACGTTGCGGGTGCAGGTGCGCTAGCTCGTCGACCTTTACCTCGACCGGTTGCGCTCGCTCCACCAGTGCTAGCGCCTCGGCGCTTCTTTGGAGCCCGGGCGGGTTTCCCGTCAGCAGCTGCCGCTAGTTGTTGTTCATCCCATAACCATCAGATTCATATCGTCAGTGACCAGTGATAAAATGCATTTTACGTAATACGTGAAGACGCAAAACAGAACGTACCTCGTCGATTCGCTGCTGCAAGCTGTCGACCTTTCTTCGATCGCGCGAAACCGGAAGGACCACTCTTTCCGCGCGCACCAGGAGGCACGCCGCCACTCGCCTCTTGCGTTCGCTTCCGCTTCTGCGACGCTCTCTTCCGACTCTGAATGCGATCCGCAAACGATTTACCTCTCCTATAACAGCAAATGGTGAGGATGATAGTGTCAGCCACTGATACGCAGAGAGAAGTTTTGGGAGCTGGCACCGAAACAAAGAATGAATTCGTACTTGGACTCGCCAAACATCTGCCGATAGTCGATTCTACATCCATAGTCCGTCGCCAGGTCTTCGACGCACAAGAAGTGCTCAAACTCTTTCAAATCTGCACGGATGCTCGGTGGGCGGCCGTATGCCATTGGAGCCTAAAAACACGAATAGAGGGTGGGCGAAATTCCCATGAGTTCCTTTACATTTGGGATATTTCAATGAAAAAGCATCATTTCTGAAGTACCTCATTGTCGGAAATATCTTCCACGTAGTCGTCATAGCCAGCACCGCCAATATCCGCACCACCACCGTAGTCTTCGTATGCAGGCGAGTCAGGCGGGACCTGGTCGTACGGGTTTTCGAAATCCCTGCAATGCATCACGGGTTGTTCAGTCAGAAAATCAAACAAAGTGTGGAGGTTCATACCCATACAAACTCAAGAAATCAAGTAATCAAACCTGGGGTCGAATCCGTAGTAGTTTGGTGACTCGTGTGGAGCTCTTGATTTCTCTTCCTCTTGGCTGTTTGCAAGATCAATGAACCGGTCGTAGCTAGTTGCCCCTGCGCCATTGTTGTCTTCCACGTCCGACTCTGCAAAAAACAAATACAACACAATCAGAGCTCACCCTTGATACACCAAATCAAACAATACTAAGTGCACCTCATCGTACCTCGTTTCGTATCGCAGAGCTCGCAGCGGACTAGCGTGCAGCTGTTGAAATTGGTGCAAATCGGACACTCCCACGTCCCTCTTCCATTGTCCGCTGGCATTGCGTTTTCTTCCTCATCGTTTTCTTCTGCTGGTTCTGGAGACGCGATGCGGTTCCGTCGAAGCTTGAGCTTGTTCCGATTTCGCCGTCCGCTGTGATCATCATCCGAGTCACTCAGATCAAGTCCTGCTTGCGCCAGCTTATCTTCCACCGCTATGTCATCGAGAGCAACCGGAGCGCGACTCGCGGCTACAAAACCTTGCTGCAAGACGGAAGCAGGTACCTTAGCTGGCTTTGTGCGCTGTTGCGGATGTTGGTAGTCTGCAGCAGCAGGTGGTGGTTGAGCACGAGTCGGTGGCGGCACTGCTGCTGGTGGCGATGAGCTCACGTCAATCAGATTGAAACTTGGTGGCGCGTTGTGGGTAGCAGGAGCAGTAGAAGTGTCTCGATACGGAACGTCGCAAACGTTGCTGCTGTAGCTGTCTGTGATGCGAGGCTCGTCGACTGGCGTTGCTGAGACGGTGGCTTCAACGGGAAACATCGCTGTGTTTGGTCCTAGCAGTTGAAAACACGGCTGGCTCTCGTCTTCGTCAAGCATCATGCTGTCGTCTTCAGGCCCCGCAACTTGGGGAACCGACGGCGCTGCAGGATGATGCTGATGTAGTGTGTCTGGCGGGGGATGTGGCACTGGCTGATACTGCACACTTTGCTCTCTAACGCTGTCGGGGTTGTAGACGTCTTCATAGGCATTCACTGTGTCATCTTCACCATTCGCAGCAGCAACAACACCAGAAGCACAAAAATTGCCCAGCAACGAGAAACTTGGCGCCTGACTCTCTGCACTCTGACTGTCGCCAAGCGAGTTGTTGCTGGTGGTAAACTGTGTCATCGTCGTCTGTGTGCGTGGCAGCGCCCGCTTGCGTCGATTCAACTTTAATCGCGGCTCGCTGCGCCAACTGCTCGCGCTTGCTGCTGCTGTCGATGCCGTTGCCTGGGGCGCTGAGCTGAAGAACACGCCGCGGAGCGAGTGTGCTGGCGCGAGCGCAGTGCCATTCGATGCAGCTGCTCTGTTCGTGGTCGCTGTTCTTTCTTCTTTAACCTGCTGGTGGTGCTGCTGTGACGCCGCTTCAGCGTCGTCATCGTTGTCCGTGGCTGGAAGCTGCGGCTCGCGCTCCTGGTCGCACGCGGCGCAGCGGCGGTCGCGCCAGTGGTTGAGCAGCGTGCAGAGCAGACAGCTCCACTCCTCCGCCGGCGCACGGCGTCTGCGGGCGGCCATTTCGCTTCAGCTGCTGCTCGTGTTGCTATATGCGGATACTGAGGGTACTGCTCTGTCAGTAGTGGCGCCAGCCAAAGCCCATCAAGCAACCCGCGAGCACAGCCAGCGAGCGCGTAATAATGAGCGAAGCAATTGGTGATGTGTGAGGCAAAACGCCAAAACAAATCTGAATTCGCTGCCTCGCTTGCAATAGAAAGGGCAGCAGGAAAGTGGGAGAGGCAAAAAGTGTGAATTATTACTGAAATAGGCATATAATCACAACAGTAAAGAAAATATAGCCTCTTATTTACTGAAAAACAATAAGTAGCCTCTGTAAAAAGAATAATTGCAAACAAAAGCCAGGCTGTTTAATAACTGGAATGCACAGATCCTGAATGGTGAAAGCTGAGAATCGGAAAACGGTTTGGTTGATTTTCGCTCACACATGCAAAATGAATTGACGCACAGCCTCTCTCTCTCCATGGAGGCCATCGTCAGGCAATATAATAAATTCATTTCTTCACTCACAACATATACGAAGAAGCTCTCGCTCATAAAAAATAATACTGGGAGGTGTGTTGACTCGCTCGCTCGCCTCAGGAGGAAGACTCCTCTTGGAGCCACTTGTGCGCCAGTAGCTCCGTCGCGGTCGCTCGCGAGTCGGGGGAGATGTCGAGCATGCGCTGCACAAAGTCTTTGCCGGCGCTCGAGACGGAGTCCCAGTCGCGCGGACTGAACCAGATCGCGCCGAGACTGATCAGTTTGTTCAGATCGTTCTGGTTACGGGCTTCATCGAACGGGATCTTGCCGCTCAGCAGCATGTAGCTGAGGATGCCCGCTGCCCAGATGTCGGCCGGTTTGCCGTACACACGCCCCGATACGATCTCGGGGCTTAGATACTGTGGCGTGCCGCAAACCTGGTGCAGACGTCCCGATCCGAGCTCCAGCTCCTCCGAGAGTCCAAAGTCTGCCAGCTTCACGTGGAGAGGGTCGTCACTATCGAGCGAGTTCGAGAGCAGGATGTTCTCCGCCTTCACGTCGCGATGGATCTGTCCCACCAAATGGGAGTACTCGAGCGCCGAGAGCACCTGTCGGATCACGTGCTTCGCCTGGTCTTCCGACAAAGCCTTGGGCTCCTTGAGCAGTTGCTCGAGTCCTCCGCCCGCGCAGTAGTCCAGCACCAGGTAGTAACTGTCACCCTCCGAGTAGAAGCCGTGATGCGAGATCACGTTCGGGTGCTTGAGACGGTTCAGCGCGCCGACTTCAGCGACGAGCATCTCGCGTCCTTCTTTGGTCAGGTCATCGTTCTTCAGGCACTTGACGGCGTATTTCTCTCCCGATTCCTTGTGCGTCGCTTGAAACACCTGGGAGAACTGTCCCTTGCCGAGAAACTCGCCCATCTCGTAGATATCCTTGAATTCTGCAGTGACGCTGCCTTCATCACTCGCAGATGTGTTACTCGTCTCCGAGTCGGTGGCTGCTGCGTTCATAGCAGCAGCAGCAGCAGTGGCCATGGATCGCTGGTGGTTGATGGACTTGACGATCCGCTGGATCACTCCTTGTCTGCTGTTGTGCGGCGGCTCGGGACGGTCTCTCGCGGACTCTTGGACCTCCACGTGGGTAGAGATGCCCGTGAGCGCCATCACCTGCTCAACGTCCTCGAGACTCGCGTGCGTGCCTCGTACAGTCGCCCACGACGACGGCGGCAGGATCCCCTTCGGCAGTCCGAGTTGCTCCAGGTAGTTGTGCGGCATCATGCGGATCACCTTGGCGCCTGGACAGAGCAGGCGCTCGATCTGGTCTGCTGGAAGATCGCCCATGAGACTCACAAAGAGCGTCTGCTGGAGCTGCTGCCTCTGGTCGGCACCGAGCAGCCCCATCGCGGCGGCAGCGCTCGTTCGCAGCGCGTCAGGCGAGCTCGTGCCGAGAAAGACGACGTCGCAGTCCGATAGGATGCGCTGGTTCGTTTCCGTGGTCGTGAAGCCAAGCGTGTCGAAGACCTGGCGGCGCTCACTGGACGGGTCGGACGCCAGCAGCGTCGCCACGAGTCGCTGCTTCTTGTAGCAGAACTTCTGGCGCGGGGCGATCTTCTTGACCAGGTCGCGCGCGATGCGCTCCGCGAGGCGGCCCGAGCCGATGAAGCCCACGCTCGTGACCGCGTGCTGCGCCATCGTCCTTGTGGGTCTGTCTATTGGCGTCTCGTGGCGAGAGTGCTTGGTGTCCTGCAGAGCGATTGCGGAAGTGACGCTGCGTGTCATGTGCAGCTCTTCATTGCCTGTCCTCAGCTCAGCTGATTGGATGAAGCCGCCGCTGGGTCTTCTTCACCTTCACCTTCACCTTCATCGGTCGCAATGGCATGCGCCGTCTGGCTTTGTGATTGGTCCGTTTTTAAAATGGGTCCATCTTCAGCCCCGTTTTAACAACAATTAGCATCTTTAGAGCGAGCGTACGCGGGGGTATTTTCAATACAAAATGGCGATCAAGAGGGATGGGATCCCCTGGAGATAAGGACATAAGAACGACATGAAAACAAAGTTTGTCAGCTCAAAACTATTTTTTAAATAGTTTAAAAATAGTTTTGTCTTTGTTTTCATGTCATTGTATGTTGGATTTTAAAATGGAAATATCGGGATTTTAAATCTTTTTTTGAAAAACGGAAATCCATTGTTAAAGCGACCAGGGATGGGTTTCTCAACTCTACTAAGTACGAACTAGGCACGTCACTTACTTTCAGTATGGGAGTGCCTGAATTCACAATTTCTGTCATTTTTCAGGCTAAAAACTCATGATTTGTGTGCACGCTCAACATTTTTTACGGGGAAATCCCAAAATACGTCCGTAATTTGGAAAGAGTAATTTATTAAAATGCCCATTAGTTTGACATGATTAGCTAAAATACCCACAAGTTTCAATCCTTTGTTAAAATACCCATAAGTTTGACAAGTTTTTGGCTAAAACACCCTTTCACAAATTGTTATGCAGTTGAAGAGAACAAATAATGCAAGTACGCGGTATGCAAGTAACTATGCATCTCGTAATGAGTAATTTCTCCGTAACTCATTTCGAGCACGTTCATTTGTTATGACCAACTTCACCGCACTTATCGCAACGAAGTTACCGCGTTTCTTCCGTGACCTTCGTCTGCCGTCTTGCCGTGCTTGGAGATCACTCTGGTCTGCGCTCGAACGGCGGCATCGCGATGTCCATCAGCTGGACGGCTTGCAGTTCTTCTCTGGAAAC
>JAASGK010000279.1:0-30231 GCA_023334195.1 Globisporangium emineosum
AGTTCTGCTCGCGGCGGCCCTTGGCGAGCGCCAGGTCCTTGTCCTCAGGTGGGCGGCCGCCGGCGTCGAAGGTCTTGGTGGCCTGGATGCCCGTGGCGATGACGAACTTGGCGAAGAGGATGGCCGAGCACGTCACGTACGTCTTGAGTTCCGTCGAGGCGGTCATGCTGGCTGGCTACTGGAGGTGATTGGGGTGTGGGTGGTTAGTTCTATGGGAGACTCGGACGTGAAATTTGCGAATGACTGACTGAGGAGCTCAGAGGTTGGCGCGTGAAGTGAGTGAGCCTGCACCTTCAAAGCGATCTGATCGTGGAGACAAATACAAATCGCGGTGATGCGCTTTGGTTGCCAGCTGTTGGCGCTGGTGTTGGTGAGCTGATGTGCGATCCCTTGAGGACGCTCGGGATTGCGTGAAGCGAAGCGCGGAAGAGGTGGACAGCGAAGCAAGAATGCGACAGACCAAATGTGGCAGGTTGCATGAAGGTTGCGTGAAGGAGCTAACACAGCAATGGGGAGCTGGGAGTATTATATTCGAAAGACATCATGGTACAAACAATTTATTGGATTGTACAGTACGAGCTTTGTGATTTAATATAGTACAGTTAATCTCCCTATTATGGTAGACCTTTTTTGGTCATGATTATCATCGTTGTGAAGACAACCACCACGAAGATGCCAACGGAGAAGACGACGACGCCGCGCGTGCGCTTGACAGACGAGCAGAAGCGCGCGCTGCGAGCGCACCACCGAGCGTACCCCGAGAAGACGCAGCAGATGCTCTGCGCGTGGGTCGCCGCCGCGTTCCAGCTCCCGCAGGCGCCGTCGCCGTCGACCATCACGTACCTCTTCAAGAGCCCACCAGCACCTCCTGATACAGCCGTGAATCGATATACCGCAGCACGAAGGACGATCAGATTTGAGTTCTCTCAGCTGGAAGAAGAGCTGGTGCAGTGGGTTTACCAGTGCGACCAGATGGACCTCTTGCCAGTCGTCACGGGCACTGCGA
Source organism: Globisporangium emineosum (assembly GCA_023334195.1). Taxonomy (NCBI): domain Eukaryota; phylum Oomycota; class Peronosporomycetes; order Pythiales; family Pythiaceae; genus Globisporangium; species Globisporangium emineosum. Next base: position 1,007 of record JAASGK010000279.1, read on the forward strand.
TCCGCGATAAAGCAACTAAGATCCGCGACGAGCTGCTTCGAGACTCGCCGTTTCCCTCAACGACGACTGAAAAGCTCGCGGTGATGACGTTTTCCGATAGCTGGCTCTACCATTTCCAAAAGCGCCATGGATTACCGACCACGACAACGAGTGGAGATGGAAGCGTTCACCAAAGCGCAGCACCCCGGCAGAAGGAGCGAAAGCAGAATGGGAAACAGAACCTGACAGCACTTCGCAAGCAAACGCGATGACGAGGACACTCATGCGCGATGCATCGACTCTTTCTCTCAAGTTTCCTGTTGTGCTGCTTTGAACTTGGGAAGGCTGCAGCAATCACCAGCCATCACTAGTGGCACAACTTGCGGTGTTCCGAGCCATGGAAAACTTTATTTACGAGGCATTGGGCGAGGGTTGAACGCGTCGCGATCAGTATATGTGTGGGCTCTAATGACGTGTCGACTGGGTTAGTGAGTGTCCTTACTTGATGGTTCGTCGATTCAATGGATTCACACGGTGAGTAAGAAACAGACAAAGTGTATTTGCTTTCTCGGTTATCGTTTCTTTCATTCATTCATTCATTACATGCGCAAATCACCAAAATCGCAATCTGCACTATGAGCGGCTAAGTAAGTTAAGAGTACACTCCAGCAATCGAGTTGACCGCGCCGACGAGGATCGCAAGCACGCCCACACGCCAGCACCACGCACGGTGCGGCTGGAGCTCGTTCGCGTACGCGTACGTGTGGAAGCAGCGCACGCCCGTGTACAGGCCGAGCGCAGCAGTGTACACGACGTCATTGCCGCCAGCGAAGATGCCGCCAGCGAACACGAGCAGCGCAATGGGGATCGATTCGAGGTCGTTCGCGATGATGCGCTTCCAGCGGAGCTCCACCTCGCGCGCCTTCTTGAGCTCTGCGTCGTTGTCATCAGTGACCAAGCCGTAGGTCTGCTCGCGTCGGCCCTTGGCGAGCGGCAGGTCCTTGTCCTCAGGCGGGCGGCCGCCGGCGTCGAAGGTCTTGGTGGCCTGGATGCCCGTGGCGACCACGAACTTGACGTAGAGGATCGCGGCGCAGGTCACGTATGCCTTGAGTTCCGTAGAGCCGGTCATCTTAATGGACTGCTGCGGGGGTCTGGTGGTCTCGCGGTGGGGTTTTGGAGAATGGTGAATGGCGGACCTTCTGTGCTTAGACCGAGGTGACTAACAGTCTGACGATCAAGCGACATTCTCACACGTCACAGACCGATTGCGGCTGCTCGGGATGCAGTAATCGCCACATTTTCAGCCAATCGTGTTGCAGATAGACCAAACAATCGGGCAAGTGGGATTTGCGGAAGGGTTACCTTCGCGCAACATCCACGTAGCTGATCAGTTGAAGAACCCGCTCAGCTCATCATCTCACTCGTGGTCCTTTTGGTTCTACTGTCACAAGCTTACGTGAAAATGGAAATGCGAATGGTATGTGACGTGGGGTTTCTTCAGATGGCGTGCAGGGCCATGCATGAGACCCTCATGAGACGCTATGAGATCGGGATACACGACTGGACATGTCGGGCATGCGCAAAGCAAGACACGCGTCTAACCGGTTTGTGTTCGTATGAGCTTTGCAAGAGTATGTTCGGATGGCTGCGCCGTCCCGATCCATTGCGAAGCATTTCTAGAGCGACTGTGACTCTCGTTGTGCTCCTGTAACACACGAAGGCGGAGCGCTGAGAACACTTTGAGCAACAGTATGTTGAAATTCGATTGATTTATTAAACGCGCTGTGTGTTACTGATATGCATGCACACCAGTGAGTTCGTCCCGACTCTTTGCAGCCCATTCTCTCTCGTAACTCGGAGTCATCACTGTGCAAACATACTTGTACATATCGCTCACTTTCTCTACAAGCTTACGAGTACACGCCGACGATCGCGTTGACTGCGCCGACGAGGATCGCGACGACACCCAAGCGCCAGCACCACGCGCGGTGCGGCTGCAGCTTGTTCGCGTACGCGTAAGTGTGGAAGCAGCGCAGCACCGTGTACGCCACCAGCGCGCCGCACTGTACGAGCTCGTTCCCGCCAGCAAACATGCCACCACCAAAGATCAGCAGCGCGAACGGGATTGACTCCAAGTCGTTCTGCACGATGCGACGCCAGCGGAAGTCGACTTCGCGGGCTTTCAGGATCTTTTCGTCCTTCAGGTCGGCCGCCAGACCGTAGGTCTGTGGTGGGCGGCCCTTTGCGAGTGGCAATCGCTTGTCCTCGGGCGGGCGACCGCCGGCGTCGAACGTCTTCTTCGCCTGGATCATCGTCACGCGCACGAATTTGAAGTAGAGCACCGCCGTGCACACTACGTAGGTCTTGAGCACCAGCGACGTCGCCATTGTAATCGACCGAATGAGCTTGTGCTGATTGCCTGCCGCTTACTTGTGTTGCGGCAGATTGCGAAATGAGCTGCAAGTGATGATGGTGGACCTTTTCATCGTTGCTGAAACAACTGGCACATTCGAGTAACATCATCTTCGATGATTTGATGTATTAGTTTAGAAAGTATCTATTGTTTCCTGCTGGTGCCTGAGCCTGTCAAAGGCTCGGTGACAAGCGTTGGTTTGTGAGGCCAACTGTGGACCAGCACATCAGTCCGTCCGCAGCACACGAGATGGCGATCTGCGTTTGTCTCTGGCTCCATTTCTTTTGCAAGTTGTTTGTGTTGTTATAACCCCTAAAATTTATATCGCGCCACCTTCACGCAACATTTTCACTGAATATATCAGCTCACCAAGTTGAAGCCATGAGCATCACCTTTCTGATGGGTTGAGCACGCGGCTTGCGTGAAAAGTGAAAGTGCTGATAGACGGTACAGATCTTACGCATTTGGGCAGATCTGCTCGCCACCAGTGTGCACACAAATGCTAAATGGCTGAATGCTTTTGGGGCCCCAGTTTCGCCAGATTGCGTGCTGGAGGCGAGGTCCAAAAGGATGAACAAAACGGACGAGCGTTCACAAGTCCGCAAGCTTGTGGTTGCTGAGTGACTCGCTCGCTTCATTGTGAATGACTCCAGTTCAAAGAGGTTGTACTGGTAGGTTGGTGTCGTCGAGCCACCAAGTATTGGTACTGTACCTGAAAGACAAGCGAAGGGACCTTGTCAACTAAACTGATCGATGAATGTACTGAAGAAGATACATGCATATGTGGGTTTCAAGAATGCTTTTCAATTGCAAAAATATAGCTTTATACTGGAGTTGTAGGTCTACTACCCCGAGTCTCACAGCTATCCAGCTTTTGCTCGGAGTAACGTTTGTGTTGCTAGTCTCTAAGAGTACGCGCCGACGATCGCGTTGACTGCGCCGACGAGGATCGCGACGACGCCGCCGCGCCAGCACCAGGCACGGTGCGGCTGGAGCTCCTTGGCGTACGCGATTGTGTGGAAACAGCGCAGTGCCGTGTAGGTGATCAACGCAGCGCACTGCACGACGTCGTTGCCCTCGGCGAACACACCGCCGCCAAAGATCAGCAGCGCGAATGGGATCGACTCCAGGTCGTTCTGCACGATGCGGCGCCAGCGGAAGTCGACTTCGCGGGCCTTGAGGATCGCTTCGTCCACGACGCTGTCGTCCAAGCCGTAGGTTTGCGCCGGGCGGCCCTTGGCCAGTGGCAGGTCCTTGTCCTCAGGTGGGCGGCCACCAGCGTCGAAGGTCTTCTTTGCCTGGATCATCGTCACGCGCACGAACTTGAAATAGAGCACCGCAGTGCACACCACGAAGGTGTTGAGCACCAGCGAGGACGGCATCGTTGAGGATTGACTTGGACTTGGGCTCGGCAGTGCGAATTGCGAAGTGAGCCTTGGAATGGCGGATGGATGGCATTTGTTGCTGACTCGGACTTTCCTGAGCATCAATCGCGATCTGAAAGTACTTGTCAGTTGGCTCAACCTTCCAGCAACATCGCCAGTGCGCTGTCGCTTGAAGGGGTTTTGTATCAATTTATAGATCTATAAAAATAAAGAATATACATTCACCTTCACGTAACATCTGACCACAAACCGTTCAAAGAGTGCCACGAAGACAAAACAACAAACTGAATCAAAATGATGGAGACGGGCACGCTGCTGCTCTTGCTCGCGGCGGCGGCGTTCGTGCTCACGCTGCTCTCGGTCGCGATCGCCTCGCGAATATGGAACGTCGTGGTGCCGGTGCGCGTCAAGAGCTCGACGGCGGCTTACAAGTCGTCGTTCCCGCAAAATGGCGATGAAGCGGAGGAGAAGACGCGCACAACAGCACAAGTGCGCACAATGGTCGTGCTGGGCTCGGGCGGCCACACGACCGAGATGCTCAAGCTCATGAAGCGCCTCAATCGCGACGTGTACACGCCAATCGCGTTCGTGGTCGCGGAGACTGACAAGACGAGCCAGGAGAAGACGATTCTCGACTGGCAGCCGCGCGAAGCTGTCGACAAGTTTGTGATCATCCCAAGAAGTCGAGAGGTACGGTGAATCGAATGCGTCACCTGCCTGTCTGTTAGTGTCTATGCGCATGTGCGGGCACTAATCAATGTGTTTGCTATCATTTATTATTGAACAGGTCGGACAGTCGTGGTCGTCGAGCGTCTGGACAACGCTGCGCGCGTTTCAGTTCTGCGTCACTGAGGTGTTCGCGTTCCGCCCACAGCTGGTGCTCTGCAATGGACCAGGTGCGTCTGTAGTGGCAATGTATCGAATTGGCAATTGCATGGTGGGGCTGACCTGTATCCCAACTGCTGTGGTATCAAATGCTCAGGCACGTGCATTCCGATCATCGCGGCGGTGCTGCTGTTCCGCTTTCTGGGCGTGCAGTCGGACTCGAAAGTGATCTTCTGCGAGAGCTTCGCGCGCGTGCAGAGCCTCTCGCTCACAGGCAAGCTGCTCTACTACGTCGCGGACGAGTTCGTGGTCCACTGGCCGCAGCTGCAGAAGCAGTACCCCAAGAGCCGCCACCTCGGCGTCATCTGCTGAGTGTAACCATTTGGGAGCGCACCGCATGGCTGTACACTCCTGGGGGTGACGTCGCGCAGTCATCAAGCCATTGGCAGTGAATTCGTGACGATATGTACGGTTTACTCACTATTAAGCAGCTCAATGCAAATCCGTCACTGTGTTGTCACTGTCCATCACGCATCTGGCTGCAATTACCGGTACACGCGAGCTAGCGCTGGCTTGGCGGTTTGATGCTGCAATTCGCAAGAGTGGCTCCAAAAACACACCAGCACTGCACATGTGTGGAAAAACGTCAGTTTGTGGAAAACAGCACCACACCAGCATTTCCTGCCGACATAAAATGTTTAAAACACCTTTATAAATTTAGGTAGGTAATTTCTTGATTCAGTGCATTGCAGGATTCAGTACATTTAACACAGCAAAAAAATGAAAGGGATAGATTGAGGCGCGATTTTTGAAGGAAATGTACTAATTTGTAATCTACCATTTTTAGCTCGTAACTCCCATAACATTGAAAAGACTTCACAGTACTCGCTTCACCTCCGCAACTTGCTTTCTCACAACAAAAGGCCAAAGCCGCACAGAGTCAGCAAGCAGCGCAAACAAGAAACCAAAGAAGATCACATACAGGATGCAGCACGCGAACGTGGGGCGCGCAGGCTCGGCGTCCTCCTTGGGCTCGGCGTCCGCCAACATGAACATGCTCCCCCCTGGCGCACCGCTGCCGGGCTTCAAGAGCGCGCTGCCGCCCATCGAGCGGGTACGTCCATTAACAACAGCCATCTTGCGTCTGTCCTCTCTCTCATGTTAGATGGTGACATGGCCAACTGGCTTATGACGTGTCTGTGTTTGTATAGATTGTGACGGTCGCAGCCACTCAAATGAGCTGCGGCAACCCGGAAGAGAACATCAAGAAGGCCGAGTCGCTCGTGCGCATCGCGTCGTCGCGCGGCGCACAGGTGATCCTGTTGCAGGAGCTCTTCCAGTTCTCGTACTTCCCCATTGAGCTCAACGCCGCCAACTTCCAGCTGGCCACGACGCTCGAGGAGTCGGCGCTCGTGCAGGGCATGGCGCTGCTCGCCAAGGAACTGCGCGTCGTGATCCCCATCAGCTTCTTCGAGCGCTACCGCAACTCGTTCTACAACTCGGTCGCGATCATCGACGCCGACGGCGCCGTGCTCGGCGTCGTGCGCAAGCAGCACATTGGTGGTACGCATTTGAGTGTATTGAATATTGTTACTTCAGGTTGAATGGTTGGAATCTTTTTTACTCACTCGCATGTTGCTGCTGCTGTGCGCGTAGATCGCCTTGGATACAATGAAAAGTACTACTTCACGCCTTCGGACGACTCGTTTAAAGTGTGGAATACGGTACGCACGCGCGCAAACAATATTCATGCTACCCGCCACTACATGTAAACGCTCCGTTCTAACAGGGGTATCCTCACTATCTATCCATTTGTCGCAGCGCTATGGACGCATTGGCGTGGCGATCGGCTCGGACCAGTGGTACCCAGAGGTGGCGCGCTCGCTGGTGATCCAGGGCGCCGAGCTGCTGCTCTTCCCGAGCGCCATGGGCAGCAACCAGTACGACCCCAACTACGACGCGCGCGACCAGTGGCAGCGCGTGATGCAGGGCCATGCAGCCGCCAACATGGTGCCGGTCGTGTCGTCGAACCGCGTCGGCTCGGAGATCGTTGACGGCATCCCCGTCACATTCTGCGGCTCGTCGTTCATCACGGGCCAGACGGGCGAAATGGTAAGCATACATCACCCCTTGTCGTATTGTATTGTGATGACCTCTAACGAGTCTTCTATGGTCCTTACTATGTTGCTAGTTGAAAATCGCAGACCGCGAGTCGGAGGGCGTGCTCGTGGAGAGCTTTGACTTAGAAAAGTTCCACGTGCGGCGAGCAAGCTGGGGCCTCGTGCGCGACCGCCGCCCGCACTTGTACAGCCAGCTGCTCACGCGCGACGGCAGCGCATAGATCTGGAGAGCCACTGGTAGAATTTGGTTTACAGCTACTGCAGCAACTGTCTGCTGCTGCTTCATTCGTCATTGGATCACGGAGCAGAACGAGGCAGAACGGCAAGGAGACGAGTAAAGACGGGTCTCCGGATCGATTGGTGGATGATGCAGCAGCAGCAGCAACTTTCGCAAAACGAGCTCCAGGTTTCTCTAAAAGAAAACTAACGTTACGACACCTGAATAAAGCAAAGAAACAGCAAACAATTGGAAATGTTTGAACAACGTGACGTGATCCAGAATCCGAAAGCGCGATCCTTCTCTGGTGACGAGGAGTTGCGGGCAGTGTTGACGATCGGCTAATCCAATTTGCGTGCCTTGCGTTCACCACAATATATTACCAACGTGTTTATCAAAAACCAGCCTGACTTTCCTTCCTCTAAAGATGCATCGAGCTGGATGGTTCAGTACTCCTTCATTCACACTTCTCTCTTCCGTTTCACTGTTCTCTAAGCCTGTGCTTCCGGAGAGATCGATGATGCAGACTCGGAGACTGACGTTTCTCCCGCTTCTATTGACTCCGCCACTTGCTTCTCTGGTTCGCCACTCGACGACGCCGGCTCTTGGTCGCCTCGTGTGGTCGACTCGCCATCTTCCTGCTGAGTTTCGTTCAGGTTCGTTTGCTCTGCAAGCTTCTGCGCAGCCTGTAGCACGGCGTCGTGCTCGTCTTCGAGTGCCTCTTTCTCCGCCTGCTCGGCACTCGCGCTCTTCGGCAGAAACTCCTCACCGGGACAGAGCTGGTTGAAGATCGCGCGCGCATTCGCACTCGCGCTCTCCAGGTGGATCTCCAGCGGGTTCACGGGCATTGCTTCTTCGCTCCCAGAGTCCACGCGTGTCTCGCACGGCCACAGGTTGGCAGGCAAGTGCGAAGACTTTTGCGCGAGCGAGCTCGTGTTGTTCGTCGACGCTAGGTGGTCCATCGTGTAGATCGCCTTCCACGCCACTAGTTCGCTCCAAGCTGATTCCTCGGTTGACTCGCTCTTAGTACCATTCTTGCTCTTGGCCTTTCGCTCAGCGAGCGCGCTCGTGACCAGTTGCTCCATGACCGCGTACACAAGTTTCAGCTGCTTGTCGTTGTCATCGATCCAGTCCGCAGGGAGCGTCATCGAGATCTGCACGAGGAAATAATCACGCGGACATACGTACGCGCTGCTGTCGAGCTGCACGACTTGGATCGCAAACGGGTTCTGGAACTTGCTGTCCTCCGGTGGGATCACGACCATCAGGCGGTTCATCTCGACGCGCAGCGACGATTTCAGCAGAAACACACCGCGCAGGATCTGGCCGTGTGTGTTCGTTTTCTTCTCTGTTCTCACCGTCGTTTCGCCCTTGAAAGAGTCCACAAGACTGCCATTGATGATCACGTGCTTGCCTCGCAGCATGCCGCCGTCATTCGAGCGAATACCCACCACTGTATTCGCTTCTTCGTCGAGCAGGAACGCGTCAACTGGTGCGCGCAGCACGTAGATCCCGCCGTAGACAGCACACAATCGACAAAAACTCTGTGCGATCTCGCTCACGCCGTAGAGCGGCACCAAGAACGCTGTGCTCGTGAACCGCCCGATCGACGCGACGTAGCGGTACACTGCCGCGAGTCCCTCTCGACCGGAGATCTGGTTCTTGGACGCTGGGAAGCTCGCGAGACCCACGCAGTACACGACCACTTGCTGCAGCTTGGCCGATAGCTTGAAGTGCTTCTCCAAGAGCTCCTGGAATGGCCTGTCGAGGTACTTCGCGATCGCGTCGTCGTCCGCCTGGTTTGTCTTGTTCTGCGGCCGCTTGAGCGCGCGACCGAGTGCTAGCGTGCGCTCGTTCTTTGTGCCGACGTCTTCGCCCACAATGTGCGTCTCGCCGTAGTCCGCGACAAACTGCAGGAACTTCATGAGCTGGCGCTTTTCGACCATACCCAACAGTTTGCTCTGGAACACGTCCTTCTTGGAACAGGGCACTTCCCAGACCGTGTCATTATCACTACCGACAGCCTGCTGCTTGCTTTCTTCAGGCTGGACGTGCACGTACGTGTGCTGGATCGCTGTGAACTCCAGGTACTGGCCCACACCCGACGTGATGAGCGTCTCGACGAGCTCTTCCGATGAAAGCACAAGTCGCGGGTTGATGTCGATGCTGAACGAGGAGGATTTCGAGAGCAGCTCTTCCTTAATCGCGTCGTCGGAGAAAGATTCTTCCAGGAGGTTGCACTGCAGCGAGCTCTTGATGGGCACCGCCTTGAGGTTTGCGTCGTCTGTTGCCACAGGCTTTGGCTCGGAAGCGTCATCCTTCTCGTCGTCTTCGTCAAAGAAGCGTGGTACAGCGCTCTCGTTCTTTGTCCACGCGAGAAACTGCTTCAGCGGGAAGGACGTGTAGTTGCTTCCGTAGTAGTCGTTCTACGATAGTAACAACAACAGCACATTGCGTTACTCCAGCAGCAAACAATAACAACAGTGCATAAAGATACACACACGGCAACGATGATGGCACGTGCGTACCTGGTCGAGATGCAGCACTTTCTTCCCAACACGAGCCAGCGCACTACGTAGAGAGCACCACGACCATTAACATCAGCATCAGCGTCAGTATCAACAGCGCCATAACGCATCGTGCTTGCGACGATACCCATGGTGAATAGAGAAGCAGTGCGGTGGTATGAAACGTACCCTGCGAGGATGGCTTCGACCATGCCGGTGCCCACGAGGATCGCATCGTACTCGGCCTCCTTGAGGGTCGGGTCCATCGCTTGCTCTCTCTCTGGAGCTTGCGTCACGGCTTGCACCTGGACCGCGCGCTTGTTTGTCTGACTCTTGCTCGATGCACACGGACGCACGTGAACACAGCGGCGCGGGTTCGTTTCTTGAGCGTTTCTTCTTTCTTCGACTTTGGTGGGATTGTGGGGGTGAGCAAGCGGCGGGTTCGAATACGCGGGTCGAGATTATAAATTTACATACAAATAGTAGGTCAATTTTCGATGCACGAGGGCTCGCACAATTGCATAGCAAATGTGGACTCGAGTCGAAAAGCTTTGTTGCAGTATTTATTATAGGTCTATTGACCTCCTATACTGATCATGCGAAATATAGGTCTATAGCCCTGGTAATATCAGGTTATGTGACTCATCAGCTCCTAATAATACATCCTAATTTAATTCAGACGCATGTCAACGTGCATCTTCGCTCATGCTCCCTAGGAATCCTGGTCGCCATTGCCTCTGCCCTCGCCTCCAAACCTGCTACCACCACCATCGCCATCGTCGTTCCTCTTGGGGCTTTTGAGCGCGTTCTGGTAGATCTTGGCCCACGTCTCGGCTTTCTCCCGGTCGCCCTTGGTGATCGAGCTAAAGTCCAGCTGCATCAGCTTGGGGAAGCTCGCGATCACGTAGTTGCGGTAGTGCTTCTTCTCTTCGACCGGGTTCCCGTGCAACGTGAGTGAGTGGAGCTTTGTCAAAGAGAGCGCCAAGCTGTCAATGTCCGAATACTTGCGCAGCTTGTTGCCATGCAAATGGAGCGTAAAGATATCGGGAAACGGCGCAAACGTGCTGCGGCTGATACTTGTGAGCGCGTTCCCGGACAAGTCGAGCCACTGGAGCTTAGACAAGGCGTCGAACACTGCGTGCAGCGCGCCGTGCATGTCGTCCAAGCTGCTGATCTTGTTGTTGTTCGCTCGCAGCGCGACAGACGCTGCTGCTGTAGCTTTACTTTGCGTCAAGGTCGCTGCCGACGATACGGCATCAGACCCCTGGCTCCCATCACTATTAGCGGATGACGAAGCCATTCGCTTGGCTGAAGCTGCGTCGTCGTGCGCTGAGCTCTTCTTCTTGCCGCCGACGGGATCGTGCAGCGCCATATCTAATGGGAAACAATAATGACAAAAGCAAATGACAGGTTTCCACGGGGAGTGTTGTGAGCCAGAGATAGGTAGGTAGGACCGAGAACGTAGCAACGGTGCGTACCTGAGAGCGTCGCGAGGCCCATGAACGAGTAGTCGAGCGGCACCGCGTGAGCGTGCGACACCTTCGGCGACGACGGCGAGGAGCTCATCTTCTAGTTCGTCGAGCTCTTGGTGGCGAGGTCGATCTATTATTATTGGCCACTCGAAGAGTGGAGAGTTGTGAGAGCGCTGCCTGCGAGAGTCAACTCTGTCAACGCCAAGCTGGCGACGACCAAAATTAGCATCCATCTTCACTGCCTTCTCCGCCCAAATAAAGATCGGCGCTGGGCCAGTGAGAGGGGCCAGGTGAGGAGCACCACCACCACGAAGCAATCTCTTGATGGGGCGGGAGGGGACAGGCGGCACGCTCGTCAGCCAAATGATTCGGTTCGTGGAGGTGTTGCTCATCGAGTTGCGCGTTAAACGCTCTCGCTCGCGCCCAGATCGGGCTTGTGTCATCCGAACTTGCGGGCTGGCCTCGGACTTATTGGCTCGTGGTGCACTTGCATAACCGACTTGAGTCAGACTATTGTGCCGGCTCCGGCTTCACTAGTCGTACATACAGAGAACGCACTCGCCTGCTGAGACGTAGGCACGTGCATACACGGCGTTCCAGTTGTTGTTGTTGGGAGGTGACGAGACAGTGTCTCTCGAGGTATGTATCCTTTCGAGGCTGTAGAGAGCTCTCGAAAATGGCGTAATCTCACGAGCCGTGTTTGAGCCCAAACGCGACGGAGCGAGCTGATTACAGTACCGACTTGCCTTGCTAGGAAGCAGGGAGGACCGTCGCTGTTCTGTGTGGTCTTTTGCTGCGAGAAAGCAAGGGGGCGAACCTTGTGATTGAGTGTTGCACTCAACCACTCGCCGAGGAGGACGTGGGCAGGCACACCTGACACTTGACGGTCCACCCACACCCAGCAGGCCTTTCCCATTACATTGTATTGGTTGCAATCTCAATGGATCGATCCGATCGACAAGCCAGCCAGCCAACCGGGAGTCAAATCTGGTTTCTGATGCCCCCACATCTTGTTTTCTTTTCACTGGTCGCTTCTTCGGCTGCTGGTTCTGTATTCACACGCCCCAGGGCCAAATGGGAGCGAGCGAAATGAGTCGAGAGCAACAGCAAGAGATCAATCACTCATCTCGAAGAGTTTCCCAAGTGAAGGGCCAGGTGTTGCAAACGGATCACAAACGCCTAACGTTGCGTTACGTCACGCCGCCACAGCCAGCCCTGGAGCTGTCACACCAACAGCAGCAAGTTGTTCCCACGTGTTTCATACATATTGTATTGCCAATGGAATGGAATGGACATGTCGGCACATGGCGAAACAAAGTGGCGAGATGATGGATATGATCCATCTGTTATGTACGCTCCGCAATTGCCTCGCGCCGAAAAGGGCGGAGAAGGATTTCCGATACAAACTCACAGGCGGTCAGTTATTTCACGAGAGGAACGCTTTGGGTTTTCCGCGAGGGCGTGTTGTTCAGGCTGATTTGACAGGTGGCTCACTGACGCAAATGACGCCCAGAGCAGGGCTCTGTCAATATGTTTCCGTAAATACGGAGGTTTTCTATAATCCCAGCTTTTCAAAGCTTGAAGGCACGTTGAGGTGCCTCGACTTGTCTCTTCAGCCAAGCGTCCCCCCCGCGCACACACGCACACAGTTGTCCTTTGCGTCCATCGATCAGAATGGTCCCTCCTTCTTGGCTGCTGCCTCATCGCTCTTCCCACAGCGAAGAATGAAGAAGGCAAATGAGTTCAGTGAACACAGCACGCTCGCTTGGGCTTTGAAAGCGCTTTGAAAGACATAAAGGCTCGACGGCAATCAAGCAGATGCACTTGGGCACTTGGGCTTTCTGGTTTTTGGACCCAATGACAATCTTCTGATCTCCTTCACACTTGATGTGCAAACAGCAACGTGCGTCAAATAAGCACATCCCATACAGTACCTATATTAGATTCAATGCTGATCTGTGCGCTCTGATCGCAAGCCTCGAGAGCATAAGAATGGGCAGTGCAATGCGGACTTGAGTTGAGTGACACAAAGCAAATTGATACAAACAGCGACACGGGGGCGTGATCACAATTGTGTCCACTTTGAACGTGCTGCAATCATTACATACTGCACATTGGCACACCGCCCGGAGGGAGACCCACTCTCTATTACTGTATCACTCTCTCGCCACTTGTGATCAACAGCAGATCAGCTAAGTCCGAAGTTACACAACACAACGACTCGACGAGGAGGATCAGAAGAAAAGAAGGTGAAAGAGTAAAGTTGTGTGGGTGGATTTGTGCGGCTTCAGGCAGCATGAGGAACGCTGCATATGTATCAAGACAAGGTGACCATTCATTCGATCACAAATAATACAATAGTAGAGTAAAGGAGTATAAGTGCTCTTCGAAGAGCTCCAAATAAAATAATATCGGAGCTCTTCGCTGCTTGACAGGATCTGTTACAAAAAATATCAAAGTCATGTGTGGCTCTATTTATCATATAAAGTAATATGTAAATCAGTCAACCCGTGATTACCTGAGACAAACAAAGATATCACAACAAACACGCCTAATAAAATGTTGGCATATTTCGTGTTAAGTCCGCATATCTTCTACATCCGCAATTGAAGTTAGGCAGCTATTACGGATAGATTGGTCAAGAAAAGTGGCACGTTTGGTAATGTCCCCTGCGTTTGTAATTCGCGTTTGCAACTTGTAGTTTCTTTCGACATTTTTGCTACAGTGTTTATTGCGTGTGTGAGCAACTGCTTATTCCAAACAAGACGCAGGCAGACGCGGCCGCTCAAAGAAATTACTCACTCTTTTGGCTCCTTCGCTTGGGCACTTGCCCAGTGCTCAACGCCATTCTTCCCTTGAGTCTTGGGGCGTTTTGGTTAGGATCTGCTGCTGTAACAAGATCTCAACTTGATCCCCTTTGCCTCAGACCAGTGAGTTCACCCACCCCCTCCTTTCTGTCTAGAGACAACCAAAGCGCCTCAAAGACGCGCACACAACCCTGCTGGGTTTTCGTTCCAAATCGCCACTGAAGGCGTTTGCGTTGTTTGCGATTGCGATTTGACTTTTTGACACCGTCTCGGTCTCCTCTCCTCCTTTTCTTTCTATCTGGCGATTGCTCCTCACTCCAGAAAGTGAATGGTGGTGGAGCAGTCAATCCGTCAGCCACAGTGTCAAGCGCGCCTTTGCACGGATCAGTCCGTCCGTCGAGAGTCACACACACAGCCAGCTGACTGGGAGCTGAGTCGCCGGCCGGCCGGTCAGTCTTCCTGAAGAACGAGTCCCCGAGACGCTTTGTCCCGCTCGCTCGCATCCCAGATCTCCCCACTACATATATACAAATCGCTCGACTCGACCAGTCAGGTGTTGCGCGGGCGGTTTCAATAGTTGCGCGTTCTTCTTGACTGAACCAGCTGGCGACCTGGGGCTCGATATCAAACCTCAAGGTCCAGCGAGTCCCGCTGCAGAGAACAGAGCACGGCCGGCCGCACACGAACCACCAGCAGGCGCAAAGAGCTGCTTGCGATTATTCTCAGGCGTAAAACACCCGTGAGAGAGCGACAGGAACGCCAGCAGCGAACGAACGCGTGGTGTATTCATATACACGCGCTCGTTCTCACACCCCTCGCTTTATCTCACGTTCGCGTCCCCACGCAATCGCAGAAAAAAGCTAACGGAGGCCGCCTGCTTGTGGTCGCTGGCTTGGACCCGTAAGCAGCCGCCTCGCTTTTTAGTGCTGGGAGTTTGCATTTAACGAAACAGGCGTTTAGTTTAGTTTAAAATGAAGAAGCAGAGCAAGTTCGAGCAGAGCGACGTGGCCGCAGGCGAAGAACGCCGCCAGCCGCAGCAGCACAGGATGCCCTCGCAGGCTCAGTCGCAGCAGCAGCAGTACCAGCAGCGCCACCTGCATGATCTCCACCGCCGAGACGCCGCCGCAGTGCCCGTGCTGCGAGGCGTCTGGGGAACGATGCACCACCAGGCCAGTAGCAGCAGCGACGCCGCAGCGGTCGAGCAGCAAGCGTATCAGCAGCAGCACCATCAACAGCGACGTGGCGCGGCGCCGTCGTCGTCATCCAAGACGTCATCGTCCGCGTCGCTGTCAGCATCGGCTTCTCGAGAATCTGTTGCTGCTGGTGGCAGTGACGCCCCCCCCACGCACCTCTTGAACCCGCAGCGGCTTCACGACCGGTTCGCCGCAAAAGACGCCGCTGGCGCCCAACAGCTCCAGTCTCTGATCCTGCTGCCACCGACGAAATGGCACCACTCGCGCACGTCTATGCCGACGACAGCGGTGACTTCAACTTCAACTGCGACTACCAAGTCACGCTACCACGACAACCAAGAAGAGGAGGAGGAGGAGGACAGCCGAGAGGAAGATGATAAAGAAGACAACAATGAGGAAGAGGATGCGCAGCCCGAAGATACCAAGAGAAAGAAATATGAGCTTCAAGAAGACCTCCACCCCCACCACCACCATCGCCAACGTCCTCGTCACCAGCAACAAGGTCATCATCTCCAACCGTCAGGATCGTCCTCACTGGGCTCGCTGCCTGCGCACTTGAGCCGGCCGCCACAGGCGTTCTCGACGCTGCGACCGCCGCTCTCGAGGGACTCGTCGTCGTCGCTCACTCCGCCTGTGGCGTCGCTATCGCTGGCCGGGAGGCACGGAGGAGCGGGGGCAGCGTCGACGCTGGCCGAGTCCAAGGTCTCGTCTGTGCGCAGCGCGACGTCGCGGGCGTCACCAGAGAGCGCGAGCCTCAGCAGCGGCGGTACCACCCCGCCCGACGCGACCCAGAAGCAGAGTACACCAAGTGTATCATCGCCAGCCCAAGCAGGAGGAGCAGCAGCTACAGCTACAGTCGCAGGCAAAAAGCGCACGCGGTACCTGCGCGACACGGACCGACGCAACATCATTCAGCGCATCGAGAACGGCGAGAGGCAGGCGGCGCTCGCGCGTGAGTTCGGCGTCACGCGCGCCGCGATCTGCCACATCAAGAAGAATCGCGAAGAGATCATCACGCGCTACGACCTGCTCGTGCAGTCCGCCAAGGACCTGTAAGTGGCGCGTATACACTCCTGCATGTGCCCATCTGTATACCTTACCTGATCCCTTGGGTCTCACTCTCCATTCGATGATCTTTGTGGCTGGCTATCTATCACAGTGACAGCTCGGTGCGGATTGGCTCCCAGCAGCCAGCGGACGAGTCCGTGACGGTGCTTGAAGCGCGATCGCACGCCGTGCTGACCTTGCTCACGACACTGAGGAACATGAGCACGAGCCCCGCAGAGTTCCGACGCGCGGCGTGCAGACTCATCATGTAAGTCGATAGTTTGAAGGGGTACAGTGCTGCCGTCCTTGGCTCGAGTGTCTTACAAAGAAGCCTCGGCTTGTACTTGGTTCACTAGGATTCTACTCGAAGAAGCGATCGTGAGTCTCGGCTCCAAGACCGTGGAGGTGACGACGCCCTCGGGCCACACGTACCTCGGTCGCCAGCAAGTCGGCCAGCTCTGCGGAGTCGCGGTCGGCGAGGAAGGGTACCCGTTCCGCAAGTTCTTCAACCAGATGGAGCCGGACGCTGCGAGAGGGTACATCCACATGGACTTGAACCGCAGCGCGCCTCAGCTGCGCCACTGGCGCATTGAGCAAACCGACCTGCCGCCAAACGTGGCCGAGTGCAAAGTGCTGCTGTTCAGCGCCACGAGCAGCCACGGCACGTGCGTCTGCAAAGCCATCGAGCTGCTGCGCGGCCTGCGCGTGCCGGAGACCCGCATCTGCGTCGTGACGATCCTCTCAGCTGCCGAGGCGGTCCAAGCTCTCTCCACCAACTACCCAGGTTTGTCGATACGATGCACGTATGCTTCGTCCCATAGCTGGCTCCATAGCTAACTTGTACGTTCATGTGGGGCTATGTGCGTTGACAGAGGTGAAGATCATCACTGCGGCCGTGGACGCCGACGTGGACGCGCGCACGGGCGAAATCCTCCCGGGCCTCGGCGACTTCATGGCGAGATACAATAGCGATTGAGCTGTAAAACCACAACACACGAGACAGGTGGCAGGCAGATGAGCGAGTGTCCGTCCCCCTTCAACAGACAAGTAAATATGAGCTGTATACTAAAGCATTGGAGGCTTATGACAAGAGGGCCCATGGCGAGAGATTCGAAATTACTCTCGTATCCCCCTCTCTCTCTCTCTCTCGATCAGTCCACAAGGGGATGCCCCTCATCAGTCTCGCCTCAGCCTCAATGATGATCACGTGGCTGGAGGATGGTACACCACTCCACTGTGTGTACACTGCAACTTGCGTTGATGATATCAGAAAATGCAAAACGTCTCCCTGATAACGACACTTGGACATTTTTCTATTTCTGAATGAATGGTCCATTTCCCAATTTTTAAGAAAATAACCAATGGTATTGTAACTGTAACAATTAAACGGATGGAGGGCAATGAGCGAGCGTTCACACGTTTGAACATAGAGTTTTGGATGGACATTTCGCTTTTCTATAATCCTACCGGTTGGGTTCATACTGTAGCTCTAGGGACTTCATGGGCGCGTTTGCATATAGGCTGTGTAGACGGGCGGGCGGGTGAGTGTACAGAGCCTCGCTCTGTCTGCTTGGATACATGTATTGTAATAGCTGCTACTGCTCACAGCAGGACACTTTAGTACGCTGGCACGCCGACCATGTTGCCCGGGGTCTCGTAGTAGCAGGCCAGATTCTGGGTCGTGCCGCGGCCACAGCCCACGCGCGTGGTGTCGCGCCACACAACCATCGAGTAGTGGCCGTACTCCATGTAGGTCTCCTCGCGCACGATGTGGTCCGCTGGGAAGGACGCCTTCTCGCCTCCGAACGCCGCCACGGCGCCAAGGCAGTCCGTGCCGCTGTACAGGTTGTTCATCTGGTCGTCCGACTGACCTGGCGTGCGGTGGTCGAAGAAGTTCAGGTCTTCCATGTGCTGGGCCCACGCCGCGCCCTTCGAGGCGAGCTCAGGGTCCCAGACCAGAGGAGCCACGCCGACTTCAGCGCGCAATTTGTTGTGCGCCGCGAGACACGAGACTGGGTCCACACCGTCCTGAGAGGCGGTGGAAGTCTGGGTGATCTGCGTTTCTGCTTCACCTCCCACCTCTGGCGCTGGAGTGGTCGCCTCCTCGTCCGCGTCACCACCGATCTCCTCCTCCTCTGGAGTTGGCGTGGCAGCTACCTCGTCCGCTTCATCTCCCCCCTCCTCTGGCGCTGGAGTGGTCCAGTCTTCATCCGCTTCGCTGCCGACTTCCTCCTCAGTGCCGTCGAAATCGTAGTCTGAACCGATCTCGTCAGTTTCGTCGGCAGACAGGTCTGGAGCCATCGTAGGGGTGGTGTCCTCTTCAGTCGACGGGTCCTCGACTGGAGCCTCCGTGACTTCTGGGTACTCCTCGTCCTGGTCCAGGGACTGCGCCGGCGCTGGGGTCTCTGCGGCAGGCGTCACCACGGGCGTCAACTTGGCGAGTCCGCTCTTGCACTTGACATCCATCTTCGCAGCCGAGACTGGTGCGGACGTGGCGATGAGACCGGCAAAGACGACAACGAGGCAAGACGCGACCTTCATGATTGCTGTTTATGAGAGAAGCTGGTCGTGGGGGCTGATGGACTGCGTGAGTAGTCGAGTGCAAATTCGGAAATGGCTATCGATGATGACCAGCTCGAAGAGCCGAACGTCAACTAGGCCAGTGAGTCTTGTGCCTTGTGGTTGTGGGACTGTAGATCAAGCGCACTGGATCTCTAGGGTGAAGAGTGCGATCTTGAGCCACCATGCAACACAGGGTGGCGACCAGAGAGGCTGGCGTCTGGCGTTGTAGCGATCGGTTGTGTCTCTTCCATGAGACCAGCTGGGGACACACTTCAAGACATGGCAAAGAGCATTTTGAATCATGAGAGACTGGAATGCACACCATGTTATTACCATGTTGGCCAAACCAGGGTTGCCAAATCGCAAAAGAGCCGAGCATGCACGCGGTCGTGCCGACGGTAAACATGCGGTTTGCAGTAAATTGAACGCGCCAATGCGTGGCAAGAGAAGGAGCGCTTGCTTGCTTCCAACAAGCAGTTTTGAGCCGCGACGATGAGAAAAATGTGATCTGTTGGATTGCACGGACAGCTCGCATGAACGACCGAACGGCTGAAGCGTCTCTAATACATCCACAACAGGCTCTCTATACGTGTTTGCTTTGCTCCGACTTGTTCGTTTCTATTGGGATCTCTGACTCAAGGCGAGCGAGCGACGCATCGTAAAGTTGCATGCACCCACAGTTGGTGGCCATGAACAGTGTACACTGTATCAGTATGTCCGTTGTCTCTCGTATGGCGAAGTGGCGAGCGAGCACCCTCGCGAGGGTCTTACTACTGTGCTCAATAATGGTGCTTTGGCGTGGTTGTTGTTGTCGGGATGTTGCGGTCGGACACGTTCCGAAATGCTGAACCATCCGGGACCTGCGCGCGGTCGCTATTAACAGTAAATAGCGGTTTAGCGGTCGCCATTGTTGAACAGAGCGTTCTCTCGAGAGTCATCTGCATTGGCAGAATTGAAGCACAAGGCGTGAGTGATCACTTACTTTCAGTCACAAGGGCCGTTTCACCTCTATTAATAGCATGCACTCCATTAGTCATATATTAACAATAGCGATTGTTTATAAAGGTGATAGTTTATTTTAAACCGAAACAACTCACTCCAAAACCGGTACCAAATATCGGTACAATACTTTACCGAATTGTTACCGGTATGCAGGGCCATCAACCAGATCGCCAGCAAACAATACCGCTCCTTATACCGTATTTACAAAAGGAAAATTATCTATTAAAAACGATCTCTCTTAAACCTGTTTAAAAATCGCATTTTACGGAGACAACATATTGCTCTCACTAAAAGCGATCCAAAGCGGCTTTTACAGCGAGCCCAATCCGGTCCAGCCAGCCATCCACACACATAACTCGCCCCAATATTCGACCAAGTGCGAAAGGAAGAAAGCATGTTCGCTGTGTCCCGTCTTGCGCGCGTGTCCGCGGCCGCCATGGCGCGCTCGACTGTCGCCGCCGCGCCCGCCGCTGCCCAGCTGCGCGCGATCTCGTACGTAGCGCCGCCAAAGGTGTCCAAGGACACGTACTACCGCTTCGGCATTAAGCTGGACGACCCGGCGCTCGCGACCAAGGACGGCGAGGACGAGAGCGCGTCGCTCACGCAGCTTAAGGCCGTGCTGAGCCTGCAGAATGCGTCGCAGCACGAGCTGAACAAAGCGCAGATCGCCAAGGCCATCGAGACGTTCCAGCGCTTCCCGGGCGACACAGGCTCGAGCGAGGTGCAGATCGCCGTGCTCACGCAGAAGATCCTGCACTCGACGTTCCACGCGCAGCAGCACAAGAAGGACCACCACTCGCGACGAGGTCTCATCGCCATGGTCGAGAAGCGACGAAAGTTGCTCAAGTACCTGCGCCGGGAGGACCTGCAGAAGTTCCGCGCGGTCGTGGCGGCGCTCGGCTTACGTTTCACCTAAGCGGGACGCAGCCACACCACAGGGCAGAACCAGACAGAGAGAGCAGGGCGAGTGTCTTCTGGGGAGCATTGCTGCCGAGCAGACAGAGAAAGAGCAGAGAAGGAGCAGAGCTTCACACAGACGCACAAGAAGAAGAAGAAGAAGAAGCAGGTGAAAATAGAGACAACGGTGAAGGCAGGTGGGAAGCTTTTGTCGCTGCTATTCATTCATTTGCTTGTTCAGTCATCCTATTACTCTTGTGTGCGAGTCGTTGGTGCGTTGTGTGATTATCTTACCGGTATGTGAAACAGCCCAGTTCCTTAGTCGTCTTCCTCCTCGTCCTCGTCCTCATACTCCCCTTCTTCCAGATCCTCCCCATTGCCTGCGTGACCGCCGCCGCCGCCACTGCCGC
Source organism: Globisporangium emineosum (assembly GCA_023334195.1). Lineage (NCBI taxonomy): Eukaryota > Oomycota > Peronosporomycetes > Pythiales > Pythiaceae > Globisporangium > Globisporangium emineosum. The sequence continues at coordinate 21,843 of JAASGK010000279.1, forward strand.
TTCCCATTTCGCTCTCGGCGAGCAGCGAGAGGATGTCGACGCACTCGGCGAACGACACGAGCGTGTCGCGCGACGCGCCGATCTCGTCCAGGAACTCGAGCAGCTGCGCCTCGTCGATGCGGAGCCCCACGGTACCGATGAGCTGTGGCAGCAGCGCGCACGGGACGCACCCGCGCTTGTGTTTGTGGTAGTGGTGCTCGTCTTCCTGGGACTGCTGCTGCTGCTCCAGCGCCGTGAACTGACTCTGGATGAGCCGCATGGTGCGCTCGTCAAACACGACACTCGTCTCGGCATGCGGCGAGTCGTCGGCGTCCTCGTCATGACCGTCGCCTTGGCTGTTGTCGTCCTCGTAGCCGTCGTGCTGCTGCTTGGCGTGAAACGCCTTCTCGAGGATCCGCTCCTGGCGGATATGCGCAATGCTCTCGTTCACCACCTGTTCCGGGTGCGCCAGTTCCAGCTACAGATACAAAGGCACAAGATGCAAGCGTGTGAGCAGCGACCAACAGAGTTGGACAAGTATGTCGCTCAGTCATACCTCTGGGAGCTGGAAGCGGTCGTGTCGACTCAGCGGGTTGTCTTCTCCCCCAGCACTCTCACCAGCGCCTGATGAGCCTTCGTCAGCCTGCGCCTGGTCGTAGTTGTCGTGGTACGTACCGCACTTTGGCGCGCCGTCGACCCACTCGCCCTCGTACATCTTGCCGCTCGCCTTGTAGTAGAACCGTCCGGGCCCTTCTTTCTTGTCGTTCAGCCAGTACCCGTCGTACCTGTCGCCATTCGCTATTTCCCTCAAACGCGCCCAAGCCAAGAACCACAGTTAGTCAACAGTCTCAGATACCTCCAGTAACAACAAGACGCCTTATTCTATCCAACGTACCGAGCGTCAGCACCCCACGACCCGAGCGCACGTTGCCACTCCACTGACCTTCGTACACGGACCGGTCGGACCCGTAGACCATGCGGCCGTCGCCCTCGCGTTTGTTGTTGGCCCAGAAGCCCTCGAACCGACCGCCGTCCTCGTGGAAGAACGTGCCGAGGCCGTGGCGCTGGTCGTTCGCCCACTCGCCCGCGTACTGCTTGCGCAACTTGGGGTGGTTCCCGGTATTCGAGCTCTTGGCGTGCACCCAGTAGACGCCCCGCCCCTCGCGCTTGCCGTCGCGCCAGTCGCCCTCAAACTTGTTGCCGTTCGCGTAGATGAGCACGCCGTAGCCGTGCTTGGCGCCGTCCTTCCAGTCGCCCGTGTACTTCCCCACGAGCGTGTACTTGACGCGTCCAGAATCAACACCACTGCCGCCGCCCATGGAGGTGGCGTCCAGCACGTTCGAGTGCGTGGGCAGCCGCATGTCCGCGCTCTTCTTCTGCTGCACCCAGTACACCGAGTGGCGTGGCCCATTGCGCGCGGCGAGCTTCTCCGTCAGCCGGCTCGGCGTGATCGTCGAGGTCGCGTGCATGGCGTGTCGTGTCTTGTCTTGTCTTCTCTTGGACCAAGGGCAGGCGGCTTCCGATGCAGTAAAGTAGCTTAGGAAAGGAGGAAATGCCTTGCGTGCGTGGCCTCATCCAGGGCTGCGAAGAAGAAGCGAGAGCGCATTCGGTTATTTATACGGGTGTCCAGTTGTGAAAGGCGTCGCGGGTGTCGTATTAATAATACATCTCCGTGAGATGCGTGGCGATGGCGCATCTGGATGGGAATGCAGACTGCAGAGGTTGTGTGGCGGTCTGCATATTTGGCGGATCGTGACTGGTAAGTATCGCTCGGTGCTGGCACGACATTACCAGAGGCCCATTCATTCCAGACTCGCCATCGGTGTCTCTACATGACAGCGATTTGGTGGCGATACCAAGTACAATCAGGACCACCTCGGAGCCTGCCCTCTCATGATGGGGGCCGCCGCAAAATGGCGCGTGGCATTGCTCTGGACACACGAACGATGGACGGTTCCATCTGCTGCGCTGAAGGGGCAGAGTGCGGGTCACGAGATGTGCTGTCTGAGCCCATTCATTCATCCACGCTGTATTGAGCCCCCGAGGCGCAAATGGAAGAAGGTAGAAGCTTGCGATCTTTGGGGAGAGGTGAGGGAGATGAGATGAGGCACTGACTCATCGAATGGCTGGCTGCCTGAATTTGGGATCAGATCAAGCCAGTGGCTATTGACACGGACAACTTGCCACATGCCCACTGTGCATGCTCACTTAAGTATATGTAACTGCTGTTTGATTGCTTTTGAACTCGAAGACTTCACTTTATCGAGTACAAATTGCATCTGGTGTGGGAAGGAGTCAGCAAGAGATTAAATGGCTCCAACTTTCGCCATAACTGCAATTCTCATGTTCATCTTTATGAAAATCCAGTGGATCTGTATGTGTAATAGCGCAAATAGCCAAACTATATCCATGCGTTTTACTGCGCTGACACCAAAGTGCCTCGTAGCGAGACAGCCGGCAGCAACAGCTAGCTACCCCTCATGTGGCTCTCGCCAACGGAATTCAAGGCCCCGTTGCAAACGGCGCGTGAGTAACGAACGCATCTGCCTCTGTCGTCCTTCTTAGTCAGAGGCGCATCATACGGTTGGCTACCTGACCCCCTTATTCCCACTTCATTCTCCACCACACGATTGACTTTGAAGCCTGTTACCTTGGTATTGGAAATGAATGAGGAATTTGAAACTTCATGTGGTTTATCGTGCATTTTCAATCTGCCGTGCGGTTGCATTTTTTCAAAAAGTTTTGGTGATTTTTTACAATACTGTAGGTACGCGTGGAAAATAAAATCCACACAAAAAAGTCCAAATAAAGAACCATTTTCATGCTCTCTTCAGGTGGTCCACACGGTGCTCGTCCGCCTTGACGTCATAACTCTCTGGCTTGTTGCGTGGCAGTCCCACTCTCATACAAATTTCCATACAAAAACAGAAGCAGCACGCGCATCTGCAGACCAGGAAAGGAGAACACAACCAAAGCAAGCAAGAAACAAGAAACAAGAAGCAAGCAAGCGACAGTCTCGCCTCGCCCATACATACCCACACTTGCGCGCACGGCAGGTTCAGCACGTGACTACAGTCACAAACAAGATCAGCAGCGCATTCGGATTGAACCAGCAAGCAAAGCAGAGCGCACGTGCCGCGGCAACGCACCAGCCCACTCATTCATCCCAGTTGCCCGGTGACGCGACTGACTCTCCCCTGACTCACAAACCCACACTCACACAACAACAACAAGCAAGCTGCACAAGCTCAAGCACAAGCACAAGCACAAGAGACACAAGCTGCTGTTGCTGCACACACAGCAACAAGCGGAGAGGCAGCCATTGCTCGACCAACAGGGAGGCACAAGACGACGGTCCGAATTGGACCACTCGCGCATTTGCCACATAGCGGAGAAGAACAAGTTCAGACAGCTGCCTGCCTGCCTCACCCAAAAGTGAAGTGATCCCCAGCCGCGTATTGTAGCGATATCGGTGGTGCACCCATCGCCAAGAGAGAGAGAGAGCGTACTGTCCACTCGCCCCACAACTACAAGCAGCGCAAGCACATCGTTGTTTGCGTGTTTTGTTTTGTTGGCTTGCTTGTTTGTTGCGTGGACAGCCAAGCGGTGTCCGCTCGACTATTCAAGCGGCTGAGCAACAGCAACTGGTCATCAAGCTTTCCAGCCCAGCCTGCGACAAGCGCGCTTGCTCCTTTCTGGGGGTCTTCAGCATTCAGCCCAAGCTGACCACTGTAGCTCTTCGCAGCTCCCGTAAGCGAAGCCTCTCGGCGGTGAACAAAGCGGACCGAGCGGATCCCTGCTCGCCCGCTCTCTCTGGCGGAAGAGCGCAACGCAATGGGCAGTCGGCTGGGCGTCCAGAGAGGCAAGAAGAAGGAGTACAAGCAGTCGTCCTCCACCGAGTTCCAGCAGCATCCCCAGCACCCGCAGTTCCCAATTGGCACTGAGCCGCATCAGCACCAGTCCGGCCACCCGCACACCACTCGTGTGGGTACAACAACAACAGCAGCAACCAGCAACCACCGTCGACCGATGAGTACACCAGGCTACCGCAGCACCAGCGACGCGAGCACAGCCAATTCTTCCACCACCACCGCAGTGAACAACAGTCAGCGACAGCAACAACCACAACAGATGCAAGCCCCACCACCACCTCCAGTACCAGCACCTCCCATGAGACGAGGGGACCTCGTGCGACGGCTCTCGTCTGCACGGTCCATGCGCTCGTTCGACTCGCTCGACTCGCCCTCGAGCAACTACCACAGCACGAACACGCCCAGTACATCGACAACGACCACCGCCCCGACTTCAGCAGCAGCGAACCAGCAATTGCAAGCCGAGAAAGAGCGCCGCAAGGTCGAGGCCGAGAAGATCCTGGAGGAAATCGCCAAGGAGTACGCTGCAAAGCGCGCCGCTGGGCTGGTACCGACGGTCCCCGTGCCGGCGCGCACGCTGCTCTGGGAAGAACTGGCGCGCAACGAGCGCAACCGCGTCGGCAAGCGCGGCCAGTGCGTGTTTGGCCGCGACACGGACAACATCTGCGGCTGCCAGAGCTACAAGAAGAAGAAGATCAAAGGACAGGAGAACCTGGGCGGTATCTGCGAATGCTGCAACCACGGCGCGCCGTGGCATCGACTCGCCGGCGGGTCCATGACGCAGCGCTCGTCGCGCGGCGGCTACACGAGGAGCTACGCTGGCAGCAGCGTGCGCGCATCGCGCATTGGCAGCGTGGCTCGGAGCGAAGCGCCGTCCATGTACTCGATGGGCGGCAGCGAGTACTACGACGAAGACTACGACGACGAAGACTACGACGATGAGGACGACGACGATGAGGACGATGAGGACATTGCAATGGAAGTGGCTCGGCCCTACAACCCGAACGAGCCGGCTCCGGGTCTGAACAACCAGCCGTTCCTCCCATACAACAACTACAACAACCATCCCTATCACCCCCACCACCAATTTATAGACAGCGCACCGCCGACTACGGACTCCGAGTACGACTACAACATGAGCATCGACCGCAGCTCCATGTTCTCGAGCAACAGCAGCCTGGGGCTGCCGCCGCGGCTCTCGAGCGGTGCGAACCAGCTCGAGGCGCTGCTCAAGGCGATCAAGCGGTACCGCCAGCTGGGGCTCTCGGAGGACGAGATCGAAGTGCGCATCCGCGAAGACTTCCCGCCCGTGCAACGCAACAATAACAGCCTCATCAGCAGCATGCCGTTCGCCTCGGGCGAGCTCGCGAGCATGTAAATCGGTCGAGCCAAGCAGGTCTATTGGTGCTGGTCTATCTGCTCCTTGTAGGTTGTGCCTCCACTTACACTGGCATAAGTGGCAGATACCCAGGACCCAGAGGCGCTGCTACAGGCGTGCTCCTAGATGTATATAAGAGGTCGGATGGCCACCACCAAACTATGTTAACCAAGCGTGAAATAAGCAAGAATTGAAATCCGACCAAATGGACATTCATCTACTCAAATCTGCGTCAGCTGCTTGCTTATCCATCCAACGATCCACATGAGCTCTTCACGTGCAGTTCTGAACTTGTGAAACGGCTTCCAAGAGTTCAGACACTCGGCGCAATAGAGACTTTCGTCGTTTCGGTTCGTTCTGTGGGTGCGTGCGTAGCCAGTCAAATAGATCGAGTCAGCGCGCAAAGAGAGAGAGACAAGTGGATACATTTCGGAGCCAAGAGAGTCCACTTCGGCATGTCTGTCTCTCCAAACAGACGTTGCATTTCAACTGGTTGGGTATGTGCATGTTCAAAGCATTTTTAAAAAATCTGCATATTTGTGTCTCTAAAATAAAACCTGGAGAGTTTGCTCACCGCCCCTCGCGCTAGCTCCACAAGAGACTGGCTCCTTTCCCCATTCTGTTCATCCCACGACCGCTGTTGCTGTATCTACCAGCTAATTATCAGGAGTGGGTCGGGAATGTTCAGGAATGTCTGGGAGTGGCAGATCCTCGCTTACTTGGGAGCTTGATGGGGAGGCTGCCTCGCCGTACGCACAACAAAATAGGGGTCTCAACTGGTTTACAGCTTGAGCTTGCTGTCGTTCTCTTCGTAGTCGGCGTTCTCGAAGATCGAGGTCACGCGCATCACGACGGTCCAGGTGATGGCCTGGCCCGGCGCCATTCTTGTCAGACGCGGCAGCAGACCCTTCCAGAGCGCAGCTGGGCCCTCCTCCTTGGCGATCAGACGCAGCGCGTGGAAGAAACCCTTGTACTTGAGCTCCTGGCCCTTGATCGTCTCCTGCGCCATCAGACGCGTCTTCAGCACGTCCATCGGCGTGTTGAACATTGGGCCGAGCGAACCGGCGATGAGACCGTTGACGAACGTCACGTACGACGGCAGCGTCTTGCCGTCACCGTCCTCCTTCTTCCACACGTTCGAGTTCAACCAGGCCATCGCCATGAAGTTGAACGCTTGGTTGCTGCCCTGGCGCGCCATCGTCGGGATGTTGCCCTTCCAGAGCGCCGTGATGCCTTCGTTCGCCACGACCTTGCGCGCACAGTCGACTGGGCCGCTGTAGCGACCGATGCCCACTTCCTTCTGCATGCGGGTCTTGATCACTTCGAACGGCGTCACAATGAGCACCGACTCGAAGCAGCCGGCAAAGAGACCAGCCGTGAAGTTGATCTTTGGCGTGATCTTCTCACCCGGGCCGCCCGCGAGCTGCTCGCGGAACCACGCGAACGAGCCGAAGCGCAGCGCGTACTTGAGCACCATGTTGGTCAGGAACGGCGACAGACCCTTGTAGAGCGCGAGTCCACCCTCTTCCTTGTAGATCGTCTTGCCGCAGTTCACCATACCCTTGTACTTGCCGGCCGTGTCGAGCTGCAGACGCGTCTTGGTCACATCAAGCGGCTGCAGCAGGCAGGCCTCAGCGACACCGCCGGTCATGCCGGCCGCCATCTTGACCCACACCGGCACGTGGCGGGTCTTGAGGTCGGACGAGAGCGCGTCCTTGATGGCGCTCGTGGCCATGACCGCCTTGTCGCTCTGCTGGTTCGCGAGCATGTTCACCAGGCCGATGCTGTTGCCATTGTTGTTCTTGTTGTTGCCGTTGACACCTGCGATCATTGTGACTGGAGTGGAGAGAGACTGGAAGCTTGGGGTGTGTGCGAAGGTGGAGCTGGGCTGGCTTGAGGCGTCGGGCTTGCGGATCCAAACGAAGAATGATCAAGTTCAGATGCGAGCGGCATGGGTTAAAAACAACAACTTGTTGCCTTGTGCTTGCTGGGCAAACAACTTGCGCGCCTTCCCATTGCAACCAACTTGCGTTGCTTGCATTGCTCTCCCAACTTGCTGTGTGCAACATTCAGAAATGCAACACTCTTTTTGAGCAACCTAAATCGAGAGGTCATATTTTGATCAAGTGAAGTGTCAGCGACTGCGGACGAGAGTTGCGGGATGAGAAGTTTCAATCGAACGTTATTTTCAAACGTCGCCGTCGATCTGTTGACGTGGACACGCCGGGTTCAAACCAGCTGGAGAAAAATAGTCCGTGAATATTTTATTGTTTGCTCTTGTGAGTAAGATCCAAGCAAGGGCATTGCAAGCAAGCTAAACAACAACATTCGTGTCCATACAGTACTAATAGCAGCGGTGGAAAAAATTGCACTCGACTTGATGGTCTATGAGCCAAAGGAATCTCAGATTCTCAAGCCATAGACAAACCAGGATATCGTGCATGCACCTTCTGAAGATCGAGGGGTTTGTTCTCTGGACAGAGAACTCCTGAAGCTTGACTGGCTTGCTGCCAAAAATTCCCAAATAATCCGACACACAAGTCCTAAAATAACCACGCCTTGTGGGGTTTCGCATGTTGAACCACAAGAAAAAGTTGGCGACGTAAACGCAATAGCGAAACAACAAGCAACACGCAAGCCAAACAAAAAAACAAGCAAAGCGAAAGCGGCGCGGTGGTGAGCGGCGCGTCGACAGAGCACGAGCCAACTTCAACTCCTCCACGTGAGTCGGCTGGCTCGTCCGTGTCGCGCCTCTGCAGCCAGTGATTGGGCTGCGCGAAGCCGATCCCGTGACGCATCGGGCGGTTTCAGAAAGGAGTGACCGCCATGACGCCGGCGCATCAGCCGCTGACGCTCTGAGTGCTCGGTTTGGCCAATCAGCGAGGAGTGGGACCGGCTCGACCAATCCACAACGCCGAAAACGTGCGGGACGGCAATCAAACCAACAGACGGTTTGCTGTGTTTCAATCAAGCGTTTGATTGAAAAATCAATCCAACGCCGTTTCAAGAAACAAAAAAGGGGCAATAAAAAATCTACGCCTTTTCAAACTTTAAATAAAAATCTACGCCTCTTGAAAAATAACGCGGTATTTTACAATATTGACATGTAAAATACGCTTTCTGTTCAAAGTGGGAAAATATGGTTATACAGTCCGCGACA
>JAASGK010000280.1:0-30181 GCA_023334195.1 Globisporangium emineosum
ATGAGGGCCTTAGTTCGCATGCATGTGTCCTGCCTGCTACCTCTAAGCCTACTGGATTCTTTGCTGGATTCATGTCTGACTATCCACAAAGATCCTTCCCTATAAACAGCTGGTGGGTACGGATCAGATCCTGCACCCACCATCATGTCCTACCTGTAGTAAACATAATCCCGTAAACACTGAATGACGGTGATGCCAAGAGTGAAGGTCTGTACTTACTGGTAGATACCGGTATCATCGGTATCAGGCGGTCGCAGCGCGAGGCGTCTTGCCAACAACGTTGAGTCCATCGAGAGCACCGACGCAGTGAGCAATAGCGAGAGCGAGAATGAAAGTGACATCTCTGCTTCGCAGGACATTGTCGACTATGAATGATACTGATGCATTCAGCGTCAACGACGATGCTACTGCTGATGTCAATTCCGAGCTCCTGGTGGAGAACAGTGGCTACAATATTGCTATATGATCAGGGCCATACATTTGACTTGCTTTCTTTCTTGTTAACATCAATTTCGATCTCTTCACCATATGCACGGAAAGCCATTTGATTCGAAGGCGACTCTTCACGAGAAACTTGCTGACTGACTGGCATTCAACAAGATACTGACTGCAATGAAGACTCGGCTTTGGCTTGCTTGTTTTGCACTTCTCCACGCATCGCTGTCGCTGGAACATGGCGCTGCGCAGGTGATCACTGCGCCGGACAAAGGCGACGAGCTCGAAGGTCGCGCATTCGTGGAGGCGCAAAGCGAGCTCAAGGAGGAGATCCGATTGCGCGACCCTAACGCGACCATCAACATCGATTTGTACACGTACGTGTTGTGAGCTTTGGCGACCATGTTCATGCTGTTTACCTCATCTTGAAGTGTCACTCCTTCCTGCGTTCGTAGCGTGAGTGAACCCACACAATACGTGATTGGGCTCATTCTGGACCCGTGTCGTGGTCACCCCGCGGATTGCTGCAGTGATCGGTTTGGAGAGCCCGTGAGTACAATATGATATCGCTTGCATCGATGCATGAAGTCTTAACTTCTAATCGTTGTGTGAACCTGATAGGCGTACACCACGACTGAGCTCTCCTCGAAGGAGAAAATCTCGCTTCTGGACGAATCAGGAGTGCCCCTGGACTCGTCAGTGAGTCGTCTGAGCGATCGCCCCTCGCTCTTTGATCCGGATTGCTACCTTGACGCGTCGTTGAGCCCGTATCGCCTGACGAAGAAGCTGACGGCTGGTGGACTGGAAGTCACCAAGAACTACACCAACTCGGGCTGCGTCGGCAGACTTCGCGCATTGGCTCCGATTGAGAAAGTGATGGTGCCGCCCTGCTGGGACCACAACAGTACGGTCGATGCGTTGGCGTCATGCTACGGCTGGGACGGTCGCAAGAAGGAGAACTGCGTCTCCGTCGGGTACATGCAGACAGGGTATATCACCCAGTGCTTCGGCTCCTTCGCGCTTGCCAACCACTGCGGCACTTTTCTTGAGGTCCACGAGCCAGAGAGCGAGGTCATCTTGAGTCAGACGCGGCTGCTGGGCGAGTACCCGAGCGGATTTCGCACCACGACGCTACCGCTTTTCTTCCGCGGCGATCGCACGCAAACCATTTGCTCGGGCAGCTACGAGATATGGTGGGTGCAACGCACGCGGTACAACTTCATCGTCCAGAAGAAGAAGAAGTTTGAGGTCGTGAGTCCGGCGTGCGACTTTGACTTTGCGACGAACAAGTACAAAAACTACCACGTCAAAGTAGCCAGCGCATAACACAGTTTCATTATACCAATCAATGTGATGGTTTCTTCTTGGTTTTCACGTGAGCCATCCTTCGTCGTATGGTACGTTGAATGGGAGCTTGAGCTGCATCTTTTGGGGGGATTGGGGCATCAGCATTGTCGCTGCTAGCGGATCTTGTGAGGAAGAGGACGTCTTTTGCGAGCGCAGTGGGAGTCTGCAAAGCTCACACGTGGCTGTGCTCGGTTTGTTGCGGAACGCGCACTCGGAGCACTGAAGTAGCAGTTCGTGAACGACAGACGCTGGGTTTTGAGCTGCACAAATCTCGCAGGTCGGCGTGACTTTCGTTTGGGTGTGGAAGCAAACAGGGCAACTCCATCCTGAATTGTTCGTTCGATCGCTGTTGAGCGAAGTTGTTGCCGCTCCTCCTCCTTGAGTCGAAAATGTCCGCCTCTGCTCCACCCTTGAGTTGACTTCCGAAGCAAGTGCTGGAAGCGAAATGCTTGATCGCTACAGGAAAATAGCTTGTGTAAGAACATAAACGGTAGCGGTACAGATAGTGAAGGTTACTAGCAAACTTACCTGAAAATTCGCTGGCGCAACAATTGACGGTCTTTGGCTGAACATTCGAGATGTGACGCTCTCTCCATGCTCTTCTGACGGAGTGATTGTGCTAGCGGATGGTGGTCGAGATTCTTCGATCTTTGATGATGACTGATATTGTTTTAGTGCTGCGGGATTTCCCTCGCGACTGCTTCCAATCGACGAAGTGGCTGTTTGACAAGCAGCCAGAGCAAGATCCTGATCTCGACACACGACGTGGCAGAAATCGACATAATCGAATTTCTCGCCTGAAAGACTTGTAAAACGGGAAAGAACAGTCGGAGACACGTCTGCAGGTAGCCATATATCGAGTTTCCGCATGACGGAATAGTAGGCGTCGACACTGACGAAGCCCGTGCCTTTCGTATCGTACGCCTCAAATCTTTGGATGACCGCGTCACGGGACAAACTTCTGGTCTGAAGCAAGTCTGAGAAGAATGGTCGAAGGAAGGAATCGACTCGCAGAATCTCTTCCCGTGATTTTATCGCATGGTTTGACGGCTGATTTTTGGCAGGCAGCATTGCAGTTTGATTGTGACTCTGGGGATTGGATCGACTGCTGGTTGCCGAACTAGTAATGTCACTTGGGATTTGGATCGATGGCGGGCGGCTCTGCGTCATAGGCACTTTAACACTGACTTGATGAGGAGGCTTCGTTTTTACATGAGTTCGAGCTTGCTGCTGGTGCTTTGAGATCTGCTCAACCAGGACATGGTAGCTAAGTTGCGCGTTCTTGTCATTCCCGAGCACTTTCTTGATCTCCTCGAGCTCACTCTCAGTCAAAGTGCAGCCCATGAGTCGAAGCACAGTCTGGAATTCGAGAAGCGTGACGGAGCCAGTTTTCTTCGGGTCGCACTTTTCGAGCAGCTTTCGACCACTGATATTTTGTTGCGCAGCGGCCAGGAAGCAGCGGTAGATCTTTTCAGCGAGATCGCTCGAGAGTGAGCTTGGTGCAGATGTCGGCTTTTCTGCTGGCGCAGGTGCAGGTTCTTTTTCAACTTTGTTTCCCCCCAATGCAGCGGCAACCACATCATCAAGCATCTTGAAAAATCGCTTGGAATCGTACATCTTCCTTCCATTTGCGTCGCTTGCCAACGCTGGAAGCAGCAAGTCCACCTCCTTTTTCCGCAATCTAAGCGCAAACTTCGTCAGCAGCTTGTAGATTTTGTTTTCGCTCACTTTTTCACGCTTCTTTTTTTCCCACTCACCCACGACAGTTTTCAGTTGTGTTCGCAGGAGTTCAAGGTCGGACTTGGACTTCCTAACCCGCTTGACAGCATCTCCGAGCAATGTAGCCAGCACCAATTGCTTTCGCTTGCTGCTGGTATCACCTTCATCGCTGCTACAGGACAGCTCATCGCCATCATTGCTGCTACTGCTACTACTACTTTCAGCATTTGCGCCACCTCTGTCCGTAAACACCCGGGCTTTCGCGTTTACCAAGTCGTTGATGAACTGACCATAGTTTGTTGTTGTTTCGTCGCGCGATCCATAGCTCTTTGTCAGAAGCTCGATGTCCATCTCATGCATGTTGTATGTCACCCGACTTTCTGTCAGCTTGGACAGAAATTTGTCGATGATTTTCTCAAACACACGCTTCTTCACCTGTGGTTCGTTCTCTGACGCCCGATATTTCCTGAAGTACTTTTCAAAGGGAAATTCGGGGCGTAGCTTTTGATTCAGCTTCCAGATCCGATACACCAGCATATCGTGGGGCTGGATTTTCGTTGGACTCGAAGAAAACGTCGATTTGCGAGATGGGCTGTCTTTGCGTGGCGATGGATTCGGTGATCCTACCGACTTCATTGGTGACACAGATTTGGATGGAGACAGCGCTGGAGAACCGGTCGCACTGTTCTGATCAGTCACGGCTATCACATTGAGCTTTCCATCACCGCGAGTTGCAAACTCAAGAAACTCAGAGTACATGATCGATCCGTCTCCATTGGAGTCGAGGAACTTGAGCAGCAGTTTTTCGTCTTCCGGGGACAAGTAATGGCGGAACCCAGCCACCTGCAACAGTTTGATGAATTCCTCGTGCGATATCGAGCCGCTTGAATCTTCGTCGTACTCAGAGAACAGACGAAATAGTCTTTCTTCAGCACCTCTCCCAGTTGAAAAATACGACTTGAGCTGGTCCTGGAGTCGCGTAACGTAGACAGCCAATGAGCCGCTGTTGCCTTTAAAGAGTGCGCTGGGTCCCTTGTCGAGGAACTTGCAGAACATAGCAACGTTGAAGCCAGACATTTGATGGACCTGGAAGCACGCGATGATCGCTTCCAGCTCTTCCCGTAAGTAAGGATGCCGAACTCCAGCCGCCCACAACACTTCCTTCAGCTCTTCCGATGATATGTACAAAGACTTGTTTTGATCCTTCTCGATTCCAAATGCTCGGTAGAAATCGAATTCTGCATATCCAGCGTTTACTGTCTTTTTTCGCACACCATGGAATTCGCCGTACAGGTTCATCAAGAGATCGACGAGCTCTGTCGCTGGAGGTTCAGATCCCGTTGCTAGTCCTTCATTATCGAGCGAGCAAGTCTCCAAGAGCATGTCGCAGAAGTGCACGTAGTGGGTATCATCGTGATTGTCTTCGTCTCCAGCAAACCCTTTCACAACTAAATCCATGTCGTTCTTTGGGACAGTGATGCCCATCTCGCACAGTGTTTGCACAAACCGATCACTTGGGACGAACCCAGTGGATTTTTTGTCGATGATGCCAAACATTCGTTTGAGTGAGCTGCAGAATGCGGCGATATTCGTTGACGACAAGCGCTCGTGAATGGTTATGTCTTCCAAGATGTGGCGAATTTCCGGTCCAAGCGATGGCGAGATACACAGTTTCCTGGAAGACGAAGACGTCGACTCCGCCAGATTGAAGCGAAGGAACTCGTCGTAGTCAATCGCACCAGAGGAGTTCGGGTCAAATCTCCGCATCAAGCTCTTGATTTCTTGGTCGCTCAGATACTTGTCCACTCCAAGTTCGCGAATAGCTAGTTCAAACTCGGACAACACGATCTCGCCGCTGTTGTCTTTGTCGAAAAGCCGAAATGGGATCAGGTAATTAAGCTTCCCATCGGGAGTCTTTGCACACTTTTTGATTTCCTCGCGAAGCAACTGGACACCTTCCATGAACTGCGGGCTGTCGTAATGGGTGACGAACTCGTTCTTCATGTTTCGTCGTTCCTGGGTCTCTCGGACAGTTGCCACAAAGCGGTCGATAAGGACCGCTCCGTCTCCTCCACAGTTCGCGCCAGTCCATTCGACAGCGTACACGAAGTCCTTCAGGTCAATCGTGTTCGCGCTCTTCTCAATGGCAAGCGCATTGATTTCTTTCGCAAAGTTCACGAGCGACAGTTTGCCGTTACCTTCGACATTCAGCCGATCAAAAATCACGTCAGGTTTGGAGTCTTGAGGAACCGGACCGATGATTTTCTTCAAATCGTACACCATTGTTTTACTGCAAATACAAATAGCACGTAATTATCAGTCAGGCATGGACAACGTCACACACACAAAAATGCCAGGTGACTTACATCTTCTTAGGAAAGTGGTTCACAAACAAATGGAATGCGACCTGATTCACTTCTCCATTCGTCACTGGAGCTATGAGAACTTTCAGCAGCTGGAGTTTGTCAGAGTCTAGCCGCACATTCCGCTGCCGGAGAATATGGTCCAGCGACGCGGTTTCAACGATCCCGTGCTTCGTTTTCAAGAGCTTCCAAGCAGACGTAGAGTCGATGTTCCCATCTTTCGCCAGCTTTTTGTTTTGCTTTTCGATCGCCCAGGTCCGAATTTCTTCTGCAGCATCGAAGATGCGACCAGCAATGCGGGAAGAGGCATCGCAAATACCCGTGACGTACCGTAAAAAATCTGTGTAGTCGACGACCCCGTCCTTGTTGACGTCAAAGCGCTGCATCACTTTACTCAGCTCGGAGTTCGTGAAGTTGAGCTGATTTGCTGCGAAGATCCGCTGGAAGTCAGCTCTGTTCAGCTTACCATCATTCAGCGAGTTGCAGGACTGAAAGATGATACGGTAGTTTGGCGCACTGTAGCCTGAACGTGTTGTCATGCTTCGCTGTAAAGTGTTTACAACATCATCGCTGAGGAAAACGGTACACGATCAAAGATTAGCAAGACAGCTCAGTCACTGAATTGAGAAAATGGCACGCGTACGAACATTTCTGAGTCGTTCAATTCCAAGAATTGCGCGAAGGTTGTGGTGTCAATTTGTTTCTTCCTAAACGGGTTCATTCGGTCCCAAACGAGAGCAAAATCCTGTTTACATATCACAATGTCAGCATAAATACTTGCAGGAGGAAAAAGATGAAAGCAGCTTTCTCACCTTCTTCACCATCTTGATTCCGAAAGACTCGATGCCAACGAGCACGGCTTGCCTGGACACACCTCGGGTCTTCTTCGTGTCAAACTCGTCAAACAAACGACCGAAGTTTAAAGCTCCGTCTTGGTCAATCGGGGAGTTCCTTCGCAGTGTCTTGCGAACGTGCTCTTCTAGATCATCGATGTGCAGTCGCAGCGTCGATTTCGATCGAGGGGAATCCAGCGCTTGATCGATGTGGGGGTCGACCAAGTCGTGCGAAGAGGCCAGTCTCCGGCGTCTCAGCCAGAGAAACACCCCTACTTTTGCGTTCTTCTCACTCAAGCTGCTGGGCACCAGCTTGAATCCTCGGTGAGGCGGCAGCCATAGACGAGCGTCGTTTTTGTCGCTCAAATCCCCGCTGGTGAGCGCAAGATCAATGATCTCGCTCATCGTCTGGATATTCGAAGGCGCATAGCTCACCCACATATACTTGTGCTTCCCGAACGCTCCGTTGCGATTCAAATCTTGCTTTAGGCAGGTGAATCCTTTCGCGACGAGATCTGTCTCGCGCGAAGTCGGAGCATACTTAATATTCGAGATCGCTACTTTTCCTTCCTCACGAAGACCGCTTTTGAACCAAAGGTACATCGCAGTCGTTGTCACGTCATCCTGGAGTTTCGGAAACAGTTGCGAGTAGCCTTCACGCCGATGGTTGATTTCATCTGCTTCATGGATAGAAATCCTGATATCAACCACAGTGTTCTCTCGCACGGGATGGACGAGCTCGAGCGCGGCGTTGTCGTCCTTGACAAATATCTCAAAATCGCTCACTTTTACGACCCCGTCCTTGTCGCAGTCCATAACACGCATCATAAAGCCGACTTCCTGCATGATCAAGACGCACGTCGTGTTCAGTTTCCCCACATTTCAGCAATAATACACTGGGGGATTAAAACAAAACTCGTCACAAACCCCTGAGGTCAGCACGACGTCGAGCTCTCGGGAGATCGCGGATTGGAACAGCTCTGGAGCCATTTCGGCGCTGCCAGCTCGGCACAAACGTCTGAACGTGTCTGCGAGCTCGTTGTCGGTGAGGCGCAATTTCTTCAGCACTCGCCTATACTTGAACAGTAGAAGCCGTCTATTACAAAAGAAAGTAACGATCAGTAGGTAGTACCCCACTGTTATCCACACCGACACTACACAACAACGTTTCCAAACAGACACTCACAGCTGGTTGTGGTCGAGCAGACAGAACTCGACAAAGTCCTGGTGGCGGATCACTTTCTGGTGGTCCTGCTCGATGCGGTGGAAGAGCGCGTCGACCTGGTCGCTCGAGATCGCACACTCGAAGGCCGGGTCGCTCGCGATCAGTTTCCGGAACGCGTGCGCTTCAAGCACGAGCTGCTCTGGCTCTTGCGGGAACAGCTTCTTCGTCGTTGTCGGATTCGCGGTGCCGCCAAACTTCTTCATGAGTTCCTTGAGGTAGTAGTAGATGCTGTTTTCGCCACGCATCGACGACGCCTTCCCGCGGAACACCTGGCGCGCGTGGTGACCCAGCAGGTCGTCTGCGTGCTTGCAGAGCATGTATGACCCCTCTTGCACGCCGTCCAGCGTGAGGTTTGTGAACAGCGCGTCGTCGTCATCGTCAAGGTCGTCGTCGTGGTCGTTGCTGCCGTTGGTGCTCTGCTGCTTCAGGCGCTGCTGGTAGAGGTGGAGCTGCGAGTGGGACTGCGAGGGCATCATGAACGCGGTACCACGGCCGCTGCTGCCCGCGCGCGCCTGCATGCTGAAGAGTATTTAGCGTAACGTGCCTCTTTCTCTCGTTCTTGCAGAATGCGGAATGGCAAAGGCAGAATACATGTGGAGACCCGGCGGTTTCACTTCACTTCAAGGGTTCAAGAGCGGATAAATAAGTGTTCTCACACTAACGAAGAGCACTAGTGCACAATCTCAAACTCCACGTTGCTGGGAGATTCGGATGCTGATGTTCCTGCTAGTGCGTCATCACCACTCGCACCAATGTCATCTGCAATGAGAGATTCCCTCCCGTTGGGCAACTCAAGAAGTGTGAGCAAGTACGCGACGTCACTCTGCATGAGCAGCGGCTCGTACGGCAGCACCTGCTCGAGATGTCGATGCAGCGCCACGATGCCTTTGTTCACGCACCGCAGCTCGTGCTGCAGTTGCTTGTTGACCACGTGCACACGCGCGCTCTGCTTCGTGAGCTTCTTTGCCTGCACGGCAAACGGCTTGAGGCGCGTCTTCACCTGATCCGCGTCACGAGCGAGCTGCTTCTTTGCGCGCACAAAGTCGCTTTTGCGCTGCACCAACACGTTGTGCTCCGCTGCAGCTTGGGACGTTGCCACATGAGCCGCGCGACACGCCACCTTCAGCTCCGCGATCTCTTTCTCCATCGCGACGCACTCGCTCTCCTCCATCTCTAAGAGCGCCTCTTTCTGCTCCATGCAGTCGCGCCACACCCGCGACTGGAACACCACGCTCTCGGTCGACATTTTCATCACCAGCGCCAGCTTCTCCGTCGCGCGGAGCTCCATCGCCTTCGCGCGCACTTCGCTCGCCTGTTTGAAAAGCTGGCGGTTCCGCATCGTGCGGTACCAGCCCTGCAGCAAGCGCGCATGTTTGTTGTCCTTCTCGTACGCGTCGAGCCCGTACTGACTCGAGAGCTTCCGCGACACTCGCGCGGCGCGATCGTTCTCCTCTTGGTCGCGCAGCCTCTGCTTGCGCTCGGTCACGAGCTGCCGCCAGATCTTTCGTCCCATTTTCCCGCGCCAGACCCGCTGCATCATGCGCGCCGCAGCCACGAGCGTCTCTTTGTACCATTGCGCATAGCGTCTCCCGAAATGGCTACGCACAAGCGCCTGGATCTTGGTCGCTGATTTGTTGAGGAACCTGATGTGTGATGGTGACTGCCAGCCACGCTCGCGCAACGACCCTCGATACGCTTTCACGATCGTACACGCGGCGCCAAACTGCAGGAAATGGTACTGGAAGCGCGCGTCTCGGTCTGCAAACGCCAGCAGCGCCAGCAGCGCCTCGTGCTTCCGCTTGCGGTCTGCGCGCAGCGTGAGCGAGAACGTAAACACTTTCGCAGTCCACATGCGCCACGTCGCCTGGATTTTCGTCGCACTGCGTCGTCGGAGCCGCAGATGGGCTTCAAATCGCGCCAGCCGCTTCACAATCCTATCATGCATGTCGAGAAATCATCAGAAGGTAGATTCGCACCAGCAAGAAGGCTACACTAGGCAGGCAAGTGAGTCAGTGACTGGGTTTACCTACATGATGCTGCGGAAGAAGTGCTGGATGGCGCGAGCGCTCTCGTCGGTCGTGTACCACGTCTGTCTTTTCTTGGCGAGCGTCACACGAAACTTGAGCCGTCCGATGTAGCCTCGATACAAGCACTGCACGTTGGTCGCGATGACAACCGCGGCGTCTCTTTTCAATTTCCACTGGATCGCGAACGTTCGCG
Organism: Globisporangium emineosum; assembly: GCA_023334195.1. Taxonomy (NCBI): domain Eukaryota; phylum Oomycota; class Peronosporomycetes; order Pythiales; family Pythiaceae; genus Globisporangium; species Globisporangium emineosum. Next base: position 10,143 of record JAASGK010000280.1, read on the forward strand.
AGAAGATCGAGTTACGCATGAGCATCAAGATGCAAGGCTCCTTTGCGTACGAGCGCTGCAGCACGATCGACCGTCCGCTGTGGCGTCCCATATGTCCGCGATACACTCGCTGGATCTGGTTTGCGGCTCGGAACATGAAACGCCGCAGCTGCACGCGCGCCAAGTGGGAACGGTAGCATCTCTGGATGCGAGACGCTGACTGTTCACGCAAGACTCGGAGGTTCTCAAGGCAAATGGCTCGGTTCTTGGTTTTGCGCCGGCCGAGAAGCCCTCGAGCGATGCGCTGAATCTGCAAAATCGCGCACTCTTGCTGCTGTTGCTGCAGAATTACACTAAACACTCGGATTTCACGCGCTCTGCGGATCGAAAGCGTGGATTTGCGAGACCAGTAGCCGCGCACGACACGCTGAATCGTTGTCGCGCAGTGTATCCGTTTCTGTTTCAGCAGTTGAACAGCGTGCCGAGCTGCTCGCGCTCGTCGTCTACCCAGAAAGCCGCGAACAATCTTCTGGATCGCAATCACAGCTTGGTCGCGCACAAACTGGGCTCGCTCAGCCTCTCGAAGGATCCGTAATCGCCTCGTCGCCAGCCATTTGCGCAGAAAACGACGCATTTGCCTGCAGATCACGCAAAAGTCTCGAATAGAGTTCCAATCCCGCTGTATCCGCTCGTCTCGCTCTCGCTTTGCTTGCTCAATGAGCCGTTTCTGCTTCTTTAACTTGTTGAAATGGCGAAAGAACCGCTGGATGCGCACGGCGCAGCGCTTGCGGCGCCGGATGCACTTGAGCGCCTGCTCGAGCGCGTTCTTCGAGTAGTACCTGTCGTTCAGCCGCTGCTTGAGCCACCGTGTGATTTTGCAAGCGGCGGCTCTCTTGTTGTTGTGTTTGCGCAGAAACCGGATCGCGTTCGGGTGCTTTGGCGCGAGTCCGTCGCTCGAGACCTCAACGCAGTTGTTGCGAATCGCCAGTAGCTGCAGCGCGTGTAGCGTGACCTCGGGGCAATGCCGGATGTTCAGCGTGAGGAGTCGCGGACAGCGCTCCCCACTCAGGAGCGCGATGCTCTTGTCTGTGACTTGCCAGTCGTTCGCGAGAACGAGTTTCTCCAAGTGCGCGCAGTTCTCACTCAGTGCCACGACGCTCTGGTCTCGGATCTGCTCGCAGCTCTCGAGATCGAGCACGCGGAGTTCTCGGCACCCTCTCGCGACGCTCAGGAAACTGGTTTCCGAAAAGTACCGGCTCCTGCTGAGGCGCAGCGTGTGTAGCTTCAAGCACGACGCGCCGATCACATGACAGATTGCGTCGGTTGTGATCGACGTGACGTCGAGATCGCTCAAGTGCTGCGGTCCGATGCGCGCCAGCAGCAGACACAGAGTGTCGACGTCGCACTTTGTGTTGCCAATGTGCAGTTTCTCGAGGCGGTTGGCAAAGGAGAGCGCACTCAGCGCCGCGCGATCTAGCAGCGGGATCGAGAAGAAGCCCGCGCACTTGCCGACACCGCCGACACCACTTTCTGTTGTTGTTGCTGTTGAAGAAGTATTGTTGCGCACGAGGATGCCGCTCCAGCAGAGCGTGCGCAATTTGACACAGCGCTCGGCGGCGGCTCGCAGTCCCAAGGCGCTCAGCCGCCGCACACCGTCGATCAGCAGCACCTGGAGATCTGCGCATTTGCGACTCAGCGCCTGAAAAGCTGCATCTGTGAGCTGGAAACAGCCCGTGAGCTCCAGGGTCCGCAACTTGGTGCACCGCTGCGTGGCGCTCTCGTTCTCCATAAAATCCGCAGTGTCTTCGCTCGCAAATGGCACGAACTCCACGAGCCGCTGGACGCCAGCGTCCGAGACCAGCGGACAGCATGCGAGTCGTAATGTGATCAGATTCGGACAGAACCTGCCGAGCGCGACGAGCGCGTCGTCGGAGACTTGAGCGCAGCTGCTGAGATTCAGGTCCGTCAGCCTAACGTTCGCGTACACGCGCACGAGATGCGCGATCGTCGTGCTGCGCAAGCGCCTGCTGCTGGAGAAATCGAGCGCCTGCAGGCTGTTGCCAGTTGTGCGTGTCAGGCCCTGTAGGTTCACGCCCTCGACCATCGGAAGGCCGGACGCGAGCAACAACTCAAGCTTGAACACTTTTGTGAATAGCGCCAGGATGCCCACGTCCGTGACTTTCGTGCAGTGGCTGATGTCGAGAAACGTGAGCGCGGGCTTGGGCGACGCGTCGGGGAACGCAGCCACTCCGTAGTCGGTCACGCGCTTGCAGTGGCGCAGCGACACCTTTATGAGCAACTTGCAGCGCTTTGCGAGCGCGCGAACGCAATGGTCGTCCACCCATTCGCAGTACGAGAGGTTCACTTCGAGGAGTGCCACAGGCAAGCACGCGATGCTCTCGTGGCTCAAACCCTGGCAGCGCTCGAGACTGATGCACGTGAGCGTCTTAGCAGCGCTGCTGGCGTTGGTGAACCCGCTGTTTGTGATTTTCTCGCACTCGTCAAGCGTGAGCTTCTCGAACGTGCCGTTGCGCAGCAGCTGCAGCGCCGAGTCCGTCGCTGCCAATCCGCTGAGATCCACGTGACGACGGAAGAGCGTGCAGTGGAAGTTTGCAAAGATGGCTTCACGCGGGGACAATGCTATTGAACTAGTAGCAGACGAAGTTTTGGGGCGACACAGCACAGGAGATAGTGGCGCTGGCGATATAGCCACGAATGGATACTGTTGCTCGTGCGCCGCCTGGTCGTCCTGCTGATTCCGCGCGACGGCCATGGGCGACAGACTCACCACGGGCTTCCGACGTGGCGGTGGCTTCTTGGCTCTGTCGTGCGCCATTTCCCTTATTTACTCAGTGCTATTGCGATTGCTCGTCTACAGTCACCAGCCCCAGCCTGTCACCTGTCGTCGCATGAGCTTCTCGCCGCCATTTTCGCGGTGGTGTCTTTTCAAAAATAATGCATTGATAGCATGGGTCGGGTTGAACAACCAACACCAAATCCGTAAACATCGGGTTTCAGCACTTAACATACTGAAATAAAGGTTAAATTGACCCGACCTGACCCGTTGCTAAAGTCATTTTGACCCGACCCGACCTGTATCCCCCTCAATTCTCGCTAAGGTCCAAAAAAGCATCACCACAGACATCACCACAAGGCTAAGAGAGGAGTTCCAAGGAAGAGGTGACGATGGCGGACGTGGCGGTGCAGTTCGTGGAGCTCAACGGCGCGCTCAAGCGCGAGAACTACGCCAAGGCCGTCGAGATCTGCAACAAGAGTGAGCTCCCAGTGTCTGCTCCTAGTGTGTCTCTATGGATACTTTACTGACACACCCCAACGTATGTGCATGCTGCAGTTCGCTCGCGGTTCCCCGATGACGTGGACGCCGTCAAGATCAAGTGCGTGGCGCTCATCCGCATGGAGAAGGTGCGCTTAGGCTGTGTGTCTTTTGCTGTTGCTTGCGCATTGTGCGCACTGACACGATGGATGTGATGCTGATTCGTACATACGTGTGCGCTGTGTGACGTTCGTTGTGTGATCACAATCGCAGTTTGAGAAAGCGCTCGAGCTGGCGGTCAAGTACGACTTCCTGAGCACGGAGAAGGCGTACTGCCTCTACCGCCTCAAGAAGGATGACGAGGCGCTGGCGCTACTGCCGTCTGGTCTCCAGGGCCACAGCGCAGCGCTGTTGCACCTCGCAGCGCAATTGGTACGTCAATTGGCTTTCCCATCACGCCACTCGTTTGCTCTGCGCTTTTGATACTGATGCTGTGTGTGTAAGTAGAACTTCCGCAAGGGCAACTTTGAGACGTGCATCCACATCTACGAGCACCTGCTCGCCACTGCACAAGAGGTAAATTGCGCTCCATGTGTGCCTTGATACCGATGCGAACTAGCTCGATGGCGTAATGCTAACATTGCATGACTGTAATGGCAGGGCGAGGACTTGATGGAGCTGCAGACCAACCTGCTCGCTGCGTACGCGAGCGCCGGACGCAGCCGCGACCTCGACGCCAGCGCGATTCCGGTTCGTAGCACACACCCAGTCACACAATTGCCATCCCGCTGCTGGCTTTGTATGCCACATAGCTGACTGACTGACCATTCGATTCTGCGCCTATTACAACATTTGTAGACTGACGACAACTACGAAGTGGCGTTCAACAAGTCGTTTGTTTCGATCGAAGCCGGCAACTGGGACGAAGCCGAAGCGCACTTACTCGAAGCCGAGAGTACGTGGCGCGATTGCAATTACCAATTATACCCTGAAACCTACGAGATGAAGCCTAACACTCATCCCATCTCTGTTCTCTATTGCTGTTGTCTTCTTTCCTTCTTCTGTAGAGCTCTGCCGCGACTCGTTCGCGGCGGAAGGCTCGTCGCCCGCGGAGATCGAGAGCGAAGTGGCGCTGATCAAGACCCAGTTGGCGTTTGTGAAGCAGATGAAGGGCGACCTGGACGGCGCGCTCTCGGACTACCGCAACGTGCTCAAGCTTAAGTGCGTCACGAGATCTTTCTACTCTGCTTGAGGCGGCGGCTCGTGGCCAACTGACGGACTGACTAACTGAATTGTCCATCTCTCTTTGCTTTTGCAGGCTCAGCGACCAGACGGTTGGCGCCGTGGCGTCGAACAACATCGTGACGATCCGCAAGGACCGCGACCTCTTTGACTCGTTCAAGCGCCTGAAGAACATCAGCGACGAGCTGCTGAACGACAAGCTCAGTGTTACGCAGCAGGAGGCGGTGCTCGCGAACCGCGCGCTCGTGCTCTGTCTGATGAACAAGGTGCGAATTTGGTCTGCTGACTCTGTTGTGTTTAGGATTAGTCGCTCACACAGTCTCTATTGCCATTGCCCCATTAGCCTGAGGAGTGCCGCGAACAGGTCGCGGAGCTCAAGCAGCGCTTTCCAGAGTCCAAGGCGGTGCCCGAGATCGTCGTGCTATTGGCGACGAAGGACCAGTCGCCGGCGACTGCGATCGAGCTCTTGCAGGACGACGTGAGTGTGGGCGGACGCCTCGGGCTCGCGCACGTGTACCTGTCGCAGGGTCAGACCGCGAAGGCAGCCAAATGCGTCAACTCGATCGAGGAGCTCGCGCACACGCCGGGCACGGTCGCGACCGTCGTGAGTCTCTACGAGGCTGCTGGGGACTCGGCGGCTGCGCAGACGACGCTCGACCGCGCCATTGCGTTCCACAAGGCGCGCGACTACGCGTCGGACCACGCGATGAAGATCCGCGAGGGCGACTGCGCGCACAAGATCCAGAAGAAGCAGTACCAGGCGGCCGCCGAGGCGTACTTGGACCTGCTCGAGGGCGAGAACGCCGCCGCGCTCGACCCGGAGCTGCGTCTGCGCTCGTTGGCGTCGCTCGTTGTTGCTCTGTGAGTTGTCTCGTGTGTGTTTGTAGCTGCTGTAGATGGCCATGTGTCTAACTGTGTTCACTTTATTTGTGTGATCTCATAGCTCGTTCTGCGATGCGAAGGCTGCTGAGACCCGCTGCGGGATGCTTCCTGCGGTCGTCGAGAGCGACGTGGAGCCGAGCGAGTTGGAGCGTCTGGCGCTCCGCTCGAACCGTCTGCTGTCGAAATTGGTCGACGCCGGCGACAAGAAGAACGAGTACGTTGCGATACCAAACTGCTTTTGTTTGCATTTCATCCATTGGCCTTTCATGAATGGGTACTGACTGTTGTTGTTTTGCTTGCACCCCAATCAATAGCCGCAAGCGTGCTGCCAAGAACCCAGAGAGCATCGCTCGCAAGCGCATCAAGAGACGCGAGGCGCACCTGACGAAGCTGCGCTCGCGCCCAGACTTCAACGCGTCGATCGGACTGCTGAACCCGGACCCGGAGCGCTGGATCCCGAAGAAGCAGCGCTCGTACGGCAAGCGCGGCCGTCGCGGCCGCAACCGCTTTGTCGGCGCCCAGGGCGCGGGCATGTCGACCGAGAAGGACGCGCTCAAGCTGGACGCGGCGGCGCGCGCGGCCAACAAGGCGAACGCCCCGGAGGAGAAGAAGGCGGTGGTGGTCGTGAGCGACAGCTCGGCGGTGCTGCGCAAATCCAAGAAGAAGAAGCGCAGATGAGCTGCCGAGTGATTCAGAGAACGGTCAAGGCAATCGGGGTTGGTTGAAGAGCAAGAGCAAGCTGCTACTGTGGTTAACAAGAACATACTGAACAAAGCACAATGGCGTGTGTGTTGAGAAAATGGCATTTTCTTTGGGGTTCGTTGTCTGTGTCTGTTGTCTCTAGTGTCGTGATCCTGCTCTCGCCCATGCTGTCTGTCTGTCTGACTCCACTGCTGAGCCATCCGCCCGTCCGCCCATTCGTCCACGTTGTTCCAGTTAGACGGTGGTGAAGTTCGGGGCCTTGTCGCGCAAATAGAATAGGCTGGCGCGACGCACACGCTTCTTGCCCTTGTGAATGAACGCTTCCTGCAGCACCTTGACGCTCTGCAGCAGCGGGGAGTGCAAGAAGATCTTCTGCTCGTAGCCATAGCCGCCGATATGCTGTTATTGATTGATGGTGGTGGCGATGGAGAAGCGCATAGAAACACACGCTGTTATTAGAGAATGAATGGGAATGGCGGAAGCACAGCACAGTCACGCGTATACCAAGACTTACGTTACGGATGATGAACGAGCTGCCCGTGCCGCGGTTTCGTCGCGCGAGCACGACGCCCTTGACGCGCTGCACCTTGCCGCCCGTGCGGTTGAGCAGGTACTGCACTTCAACCGAGTCACCTGGCTTGAAATTGTCGATCTCCTTGCCCACGAGCGACTTCTCCACCGCCTCGACGTTCAGCTGTTGCAGCAGGGCCGCCGCTCTGTTTAAGAGCAGTCACATACGCACACATATAACCATGAGTCGCTGCATAATCCCCTTCACGCAATGCTCCACAGAGAGCACCAACAGAGACACACGACACGTACCGCTTGGTCGGGATTTTGAGCTTCGTGCGCTTTTTCTCGGCCTTCTCGGCGTCCGCCACCGCAGTTGCCACAACCGAAGGGGCCTCCGTGGAGAAGAGCGCGTGCTGCGCACAGAACAGCGCAGACGCGGATGGTGCCGCCGCGGCGGTGCGGCGAGAGGCGCTCACGGTGAGGCTTCTCAGGGCGGTCGCCAGCATACTCATGATGATCAATCAGGCGTTTCCTCTTCTTTACGATAGCGAGCGGCTTTGGGCGAGTGGATGGCGCCGCTGTCAGCTCGATCCAGCCGCAGAGGAGAACCGGTATACCGGTAGGATAGCGATACTGAACCAGTATGAGTGGATAGCCGGTATACCGGTTAAAACTGCATATACTGTAGTGAGCGAAATAAATACGCAGGAATTGTCGACTCAGATCAAATTGTCAGCAATAATGATTCAGATCTGGAGAAAAGTTGCCTCAGTGAGAGTAAATGACTCAGATCCAGATATATATCTGAAGCATTCGACTCAGACTCAGAGAAAAAGAAATAACAAGCTGATGAGGCGGACCAAAAAGCGCAGCCACAAGACCCAAACACAACTCCGCGTCAAGAACTCCTCTTGTGCGCGCGCAGGAGAGATCCGCTCGCTAACTCGTACCCCTGACCCAATGCCGCTGCTGCTCCCGGAATGCCACGACCTCTTCGACGACGACGGCTCCGTGTGGATGTGCGCGCGCAGCGTGACGTTCGGCAGCTTCAGCCTCGCGACGCTGGCGCTCGGCGTCTACGGCTGCCGGCGCGTGCTGCCCGTGTTCCTCAACACGCGCTGGTACCTCACGAACCTCTGCATGCTGGTGCTGACCGTGCTGCAGATGGCGCTGCTCGCGTACGAGTGCTTTGTGCAGAACAGCTCCAAGATCCTCGTGGTCGTCAAGTACTGCCGCGGCGTGCAGATCGCGATCGCCTGCCTGCTCTACGGCAAGCTGGCGTGCGAGATGACGAATCGGAGCCAAGCAGTACGTGTGTGAGTGTGTGTGTGTGTGTGCTCGCGCGCTTGTTCTGACTGACAAGGCTATGTGTACTTACTGTGTATATTTGCGCCTCGTAGTATTTCAATGTACTGGCGCCGGTGGTCGCTGCGACGATGCTGCTCATGACGTTCTACACGGTGCAGGTCGTGTTCTCGGACGAGATCGACTGCCACAGCCTCTCGTGGCTGGTCATGTCCACGACGGGCGTCGTGCTCGCAGGTCAGCCGAACAAGCAGTGCTCTTTATTTGTTCATCATGTCCCTGTTATCAGATTGCTGACTTACTGGGTTTGCTACTTCAATCAGCGAGCTTTGCGTTCCCAGGGCGGATCGTGCTGGACGAGATCAAGTCCGTCTCGCAGCAGCATGTACGTTTGTCTTTTGGTTGCCAATAGAAGTCCTATAATGCAAGGTAAAGCCACTTAGCTAACGCTGGTTGTGTATCGACGCCGCTCTTCCTGATATGCAGAAAATGAACCTTTCGGCCGTGTCGAGCACCGTGATGGAGCTGGAGCAGTCGCACCACCAGCTCTGGGTCCTTCTCATCGTAAGCAGCAGCATTTGCTTTATGATTTGCCATCATCATCATTGCTCTTCTATTACCAGCAGGACGCTAACGAGATCTAATTCTTCATGTGTGGCTACAGTGCAACGTCGTCAGCAACAGCTTCCAGCTCGTGGTGGACATTTACGTCACGTATGGCGTCGTCGGTGCGTACAGTGGGAGCCTTTGTCATGTGTCTCAAGCGCGTTCGGTCATATGGCTGTGGGCCGCATAGACGCTGCACCATCAACATATTGAACTAAAACCAACGCGTCTCATGGGGCTCGTCGGATTTTTGCTTTTTACGATTTCACCAGGCGCGAAGACGTGCAACAGCATGTTCTTTGAAGACGGCTCGGGCGCGCTGGAGCAGAGCGTGCGGCTCGTGGTGTCGGTCGTGAGCCACCTGCTGCCCAACTGGGCGACCATCTACGTCTTCTACGTGCTGCCGCGCTTCCAGTTCTCCACGTCGCTCGACCTGCCGGCGATGGACGATCATGAGGATAACGACGAAGCCTCGTACGAGCTGCTGCTGAACGAGCAGGAGGGCGAGAAGATGTGAACATAGTGACGTCGTTGGTGTCGGACGAGCGATGAGCGCAAGGGAAAGAATACGACAATCGCTCCCTCCTTCCTTCCCATCACCTTCGCGCTTCCAGTCATTCTGGTGCCTCAAGGAACTCTCTCCCTTTTGACACGCAAGGGTGGGTTCGCCTGGCATATTGGATAGATCGCTTCGGGAGGAAACCCCATGATATCCCGCAATATATTATTCGTCCAAGGGTTGTAATACAACAGTGGACTTGAGCTGTATAGTTTGTTTTATTCGTATGAACAGAGTATCATTCTCGGTAGGACTTACTAATCCCGAGTTTTGCAAAATCGCTGCATAGTAAACAACCCACGTTGCCACGCCAAAAAATTGCTTCACCATCGAACGTTTTGCAGACAAACCTCCCCAAATCAATAATGTGCGGTTGACAATATTACTATTGATTATTCCAGGCTATCGAGTATGCAAGCAAAATAGGGGATATTTGTTATAGAGGACCCTATATCCCATACAAAATCCAATACATTATACGTATGTATGAACTCCTATACAAAAGTGAATTTGCACACGACGACCCATTCATACACTGAGAAATTGCCGCAGAGTGCATTTCACAACACTATCTGCTTAGATGCAACACACTTTCGACATCGATCTATCTTCACCGGTGGAAACGAATCCAAGGTGATCACCAGCATGTCAACATAATATTGTGATAGTAAGGTACAGTAATCGAGTATGAGTCCTCTCCATCCGATAACAACACCATATAGAGCATATCCGAGCCATGTAGGTTGTTAACACGCACGTACGGAAGTTTTGCTGCGTTCTTCAGCACTTGTACTATCGCTTTTTGCTAGTCAAACTCGCTATTTATCCAACCTGTGAGGGGTGATTTTGGGTATCGAGTATCAAGTACTTCAGTAGTCAAAGAAATTATCGACCTCCTATATTAACATAACGGGAGAAGGACGGTGGATCGATTTTGATCACAAATAGACATAATATTGATTTGGGGGGATTGATTTGGGGAGGTTTGTCTGGACGTTGAAGTGGCGTCGTCTCTCCTCTCATTGGCTGATTTCGGGTTCTTTCCACGATTTCATTGGTAGAAACCCACCAGCCACGCTTCGTTTTTTTGCGAGAGTCCCACTCTTTCAGTTGGCTCTCGAAGAGCTATTTTCGGGCCGGAAAATGGGAAAATGGAGTTCGCCTCACAGCTCAATCCGCATCGCAGCGCGCACTTCCTTCGCCTTCACTTCACAGACCCCAAGCGACCTCCTCATCCGCCTCTCTCTGTCAGTCCGTTCAGCAGATCGACACGCTCTCCATCATCACGCCATCCGTCCCTGAATAGATTCCCCAGACAGACACAACATGCCGCAGGACGCGCCATCCCAGACACCCCAGCAGTTGTTGCAGCGCCGTGCAAGTAGCAGACCGCCGCTCTCGTCGTCGTGCTCGTTCTCTTCCTCGTCGTCGTCGTCGTGTTTGCTCTCGAGCACGAAGAAGCCTCTGAGCGCGCGCGACGTCGCCACGATGAAGCTCTTCCAGCAGACCCAGCTGGACCCCCCGCAGTCAGAGAGAACCCCGCTCTGCCGATCCGTGGGCATCGCGATCCAGAGGTCCCATCTGGACAGCGGTACTGCTGGTGCCTCTGCTAACCAAGATCAGAACCAGGACCGCTGCGCGCCGTTCCGCAGGTCGCACAGCAAGCCGGAGAACCCGACGTCCAACATGGGAGCGCGCGCCATCGAGGAGGCGAGTCGCGCGACCGCGCACAACAACGGCAAGAAGCTCATCTTCATGCGCAACTTCAGCGTCTCGGAGGAAGACGTCGTTGTGTGCAACCGCGTGCGCTGCGGCGTCAACCCGACGACTCTCCGCCAACGGAGCGCGCAGGACCGGCGATACCTGCGCTCGCTCAGCGTAGAGGAGTCGCGCCTTACAGCCACACGCCGACGCGCGAGTTCCTCGAGCACGACACAAGAGCACCACGAGAAGCGCAAGAAGACGCTGGCCGTGCGTGAAGACGAGCCATTCACGACGACGACGATCGACCCGACGCCAGACGCGCTTAAGGCGATCTCCCGAAGCGCAAGCAACTCGAGCCTGCTCATGAGCCCACGGAAGATCTCCAGTCCGAGAAACCACGTGGAAGGCGCGCTGTTGAAGCAGCAGGTGCAGAAAAACAGCAGCAGCAAAAGCATCAACACATCTGACCAAGAGGAAGAACCAGATAGCGACGTCTGCATGGACTCGTCCAAGCTGACGCCGCGAGAGAAGGCCATGCACGGACGCTACCTCATCCGCGAGTCGTTCGCGAACGGATCGTACGGCAAGGTGAGGAGAGTTTTTGCTGGCATTGTTGTACCCATTAGCGTACAGCTGTATGACTAACTGTGACTTGTTCTTCTTTCTAGGTATGCGCGGGTGAAGCTGTGGCGTCCCATCAAGAAGTGGCGGTGAAGATCGTGCCCAAGTACGTGCTGATCTCGCCCGAGGAGAAGCAGTCAGTGATCCGCGAGCAGATCATCCACAAGTCGCTCGACCACCCGCACATCATCAAGCTCATCGACGTGTTCGAGGATGAAGGTGCGCACTATTTCATCCTCGAGCGCGCGGACAACGGCTCGCTCTCGACGATCATCAGCTACTCGGGCTTGCCGGAGACGCGGTGTCGCGAGGTGTTCAAGCAGCTGCTGCTTGCGCTCGAGTACCTGCACCGGAGCAACATTGTCCACCACGACATCAAGCCGCACAACGTCCTGCTCAAGAAGGGCAACGGCATCAAGCTCTGTGACTTTGGCGCCTCGCGCGCGTTCAACAAGAACGAGACGTCGCTGCCGTTCGCGGGCGTGTTTGGTACGCCCGGGTATATCGGTGAGTGTCATGAAATCGTGGTGTTGTGCGCCTTGACAAATCTCATTGTCTCCAGTCAACTCACTAACAGTATTGTGTCTTTTGCTAATCAATGAACAGCTCCGGAGCTCCTGATGGGCGACGCGACGTACGGCCCCGCGATCGACATGTTCAGCGCCGGCGTGCTGCTCTTCGAGATGGTGTTTGGCTATGCGCCGTTCTACCCGCCGAGCAGCTGCACGTACATGCCGCTCGAGTTTCCTCGCAATTCGACCGTATCGGCCCAGGCGAAGCACCTTTTGGGCAAGTTGCTGCATCGCGACCCGGCCATGCGGCTGACTGCGAGCCAGGCGCTAGGTCATCCGTGGGTGACGCTGGGGCCGAGCGGACGCTCGGCGCCGAGCTCTCCCCTCACGTCTCCAAGAAACCTCGTGATCCCCAGAACCGCCTGGTAACAGGGAAGAGAGTATTTACCAACCAGTCAACCAGTCAGCCAGTCAGAGCCAGATGAGCAGACCAGGTAATCATTATTATAGACCCATGCACGTGAGCGAACTGAAAATGGAAAGTCTTTTGTATTTTGTGAATGTTCTTTTTAAAAAGCTTCGTGAATGGTGGGTGTATGTGTGGTCGTATACTACAGAGACTAGAGTGCTTTTCCAAGTGTCAGGTAGATTACCAGTCAGTCAGTCAGTGGGTCAGTCTCGATGCGTCTTCTTTCATTTGACTTGGAAGCCGTCCACGCCGACCGAGAACGCCGTCGAAACTCCATACGCGATCGCCACCACGACGCCAATGAAGATCCCAGTCCAGCCAAACGCCCAGCCGACCTGGAGCGCAAACGTGAGCCACACGAACCAGAACGCTGCGATGAGCATGAAGTTCGGCGCCTGGTCTTGCTGGAACATCGGCTGCGCGCCAACTGGGAGCTGACCGTTCTCCTCGTAAAACGCCTTGAGATGCGCCTCTTTGCGCGTGAACCGCGCTTCCATCCACGCCGCAAGCTGCGTCTCGCTGGTCGCCTGCACCACGTCGCTGATGTCGATTCTTTCGATGTAGAAGTGGATCATGCGCGGCAGGCGGCCCGTGAGCAGCCCCTTCTCGGACGGACGCTCATTCGCAGCGTAGTCGACGTAGAACATCGTCACGTCGTACACGGCGCGGAGGTTGGCGCACAGCAGCGGGAACATGAACGTCCAGCCGGTCGTGCGCGGGTAGAGCGAGTATTTGCGCTCCTCCAGCCCGTTCTTCTTGGCGAACGCAGCGCTCTTGGCGACGTTCTCGCCACTCAGGTCCGTGCCTTCAGGAAAGATCAGGTACGACGTCTGCGGCTCGTTCTTGGTCAGGTACGGGAGCAGCTTCTGCAGGTTCACTTGGTCGTCCGCCCACTTGCGCTGCAGAAAGATGAACACGAAGTGTTGCATCGCCCACCCGAAGATCGGGATCTTGCGCAGCGGCGCCTTGAGCACGATGCGGATCTTGTTGAGCGTGCCTGTGCGCAGAAACACGCTCCAGAGCAGCATCCAGTCGATGCGCGTGCGGTGGTTCGCGAACCAGAGTGCGCTCTCGCCAGCCGCCATCTTGGACTCCTGCGCTTTCGTGGCGGTGTCGCCCCACACGCGCACTTGGATGCCGAAAAGCTTCTCGAGCAGGAACGCCACATGGCCCATCCACATCCATTGTCTGCCATAGATCAGCAATTCAATACACGCAGCACCCTCATGTTAGATCACAACATTGATCACTTTTGCACACAGCCAAAGAACGAGTGCGTAAGCACTCACACGAATCGCGTCACGCGGCGGTAGACGCCCTTGACCTGCGTCTTGAGCGGCTCCGCAAGCGGCGGCAGCAGCAACAGGAAGCTGGGCGAGAGCAGCAGCAGCACGCCCGTCCAGCCCGTGAGCACGAGCGAGCCGAGAAACGCCGCGCCAGCAAGCGTCACACCGCCGTCTCCCATGTCGGTCAGCAGCGCTGTTTTCTCTTTTACCTCTTTGGAGGTTGGCTGCTTGGGCGTTTTCTCAGTTGAACACTCTATTAAGTACGATAGCCAATTACACTCGCTGATTGGTCAGAGTGATGATCTGTTCGTACTTAAACGAGACAAGCAGCTCCTTGATGAAACGAGTTGAAGAAGAAGCAAAGCTGTCACAAGAGAAAGAAGGGAGCAAGACCAAGAACGAGAGAACGAGAGAGACGCGATGGCCAAGCAGCAGCAGGAGCGCGACTCGAAGCTGCTCGTGAGCTTCGTGGCCATGATCTTCATCGGCCTGGGCAACAAGAGTGAGCGGCTGTTGTGGTGGCGATAGTGGCGATAGCTGCGCGCTTTCCCTCTCTATCTGAGTGAAGGAGAAGGAGATCTTTTGCTGGGGGAATGGCGCTACTGACTCGCTTCTTGCTCTCTACGTGTATGTGTGTGTGCATATGAACGAATGCGCTGCTGATTGACGGCAGTCTTCCAGAAGTTGCAGACGATCCCGATGCGCAACTACCCGACCTTTTTGAACCTCCTCACGACGTTCATCTACGTGAGTCTTGCTTGTGTGCCACATCTCTTTCTCCTGCCTGTGACCCCCCCTCCAATTCTCATATGCATTTAGATGTGTTGGCTGCCAATTAGATTCCCATCAGCTTTGCGTACATCATCCCGATGATCAAGTACGGCAGCGCGATCACGTGGGACCAGCGCAGCATCCCCAAGCGCAAGTTTGCGGTCATGGGCGGACTCGACAGTGTCTCGGGCATCATGCAAGTGTTCGCCGCGACGTACCTCGGAGGCTCGCTTATCATCTTGCTGGGCCAAGCAGCGATCCCCGTGTCCATGGTCATCTCGAGTGTGCTCCTCAAAACCAAGTACTCGTTGTATCAATACGTTGGTGCGGTGGTCGTGTCGGTCGGACTGCTGATTGTGCTCGGACCGAGCCTGTCAGGGAATGGTGGAGGTGGCGATCCGCATGCGATCGTCTTCTGGTCAGTCGTGATGATCGTGAGCTGTGTGCCCATGTGTCTGTCGAGCGTGTACAAGGAGAAAGCGCTGGGCGAAGCCGAATTGGACCCAGTGTACCTGAACGGATGGATCGCGGTGTTCCAACTCTTGATGGCGATTCCTCTGACTGTCCCCGCTGCGATGGCGGGCGACCCGTCGGTGCAGCCAGACCACTTGATGCAGAACCTAGCGGATGGGTTCAAGTGCTACATGGGCCAGAACAGCATCACTGAGGGTCCGCACAAGGACGACTGCGAGAAGGCGACGATCTACGTGACGACGTATCTGCTGTTCAACGTCGCGTACAATCTGCTGATCATCCTGATCCTCAAGTTTGGCAGCGCGAACATTCTGTGGCTCGCGATGACGATCATGGTACCGCTGGGGAACGTCGCGTTCACGTTCCCGTTTATGCCAGAGCACCAGCCGCTGCACGCAAACGATATTGCGGGTCTCGTTTTCATCATGCTGGGGCTGTTTGTGTACCGCTTCTTAGAGGACGCGCTGGCGTCGTACGCGAGCAGCAAGTCCAAGTACTACGGAGATGACAAAAGCGGCGCGCTGTCCAACAACAGTGAGCTGAAGAAGGCGCTGATCCGCTTTGAAGGTGGTGGTGGCGACGACGACTCGGACAGTGGCGAGAACGTCTGAGTGGTGCACAGAGGAAGGAGATAAGGAACCAAGGATTGTGGGGACGACGATACCTACATCCATTGTGGCTGTGTTTCTCGAGGTGGGTTGATGAAGAATGAGCCTTCAACATTGTGGCATCCAACAAAGCAAATACAACAGGGTGTAACATCGAGTTTTGCAACATAAATCTGACCATACGACATCAATATCAGCGCACACTTCGAGCATGCACTCCACACAACAGCAGTGTGTGTACAGTATGTGCGTGTAGCCATTCGCTCGCGCTCGTCCGCAATTGCCTCATAGCGCTCGATACACTCCAGAAGAACAACTGTTCGTCAAACAGTCCACCCCAGATCCTCCTTTTGATGGCTTCCTTCCATCGCAACCAAATGCAATGCGACAACTCAAACCTCGACCACCACATTTGCTGCCTTCGTCATCCGACGACTCTCCACATCCGTAAGAAGAGTCGCACCATCCACTCATTCCATCCTCCACCTCTCATATTGGAAGAGGGGTCGGGGTCGTGGTCGCCATCTGATACAAAACAACCCACCGCGACATTTCACTCTGCTCAGCTCATTCGCCAATCTGCCAGATAGACAACACGCACCACCAAGATGGCAGACGCGAGGCAGGGCGACCCGACTCCAACACACCCAAACGACGCGGTGCACGTCGCCGAGCTGCACGACATCGGCGAGGAGGGCTCCGACATGACGCGCGACATCTTCATGGCGCTCTTCAGCAACAAGGAGCGCCCGTCGGCGCGCTCCATGCCGGACGTGAGTGAGGTGCTCTACGAGGACATCGGCAAGGCGTCCGACATGGCGCAGCCGGGCGGCTTCCGGCGCGGCCACGTGCTCGCTTCGCGCGGTGATAACGACAGCAATGGCAATGGTGGCTCGCCCACCTACGCGCACGCGTCGTTCCTCGACTCGTTCGCGAGCATGCGCGCGGGCCGCAACGCCGTCAAGTCCAGCTACGACGACTTCATTATCGCGAACCTCGGCTACGGCATGTCGCGCGACGACTTTTACGATGAAGACGACGACGGCGAGGCGAACACGCCGCTGGTGCGCCATCTCGTGACGAAGACGACCAAATCGAAAGCCGGGCAACAAGAGTATCAAACGTTCTCGAGCGACGACGAGAGCGAGGCGCGCGGCGCGTCGGTGCGCAAGACCGTATTCACGATCCTCAAGTCGTTCATCGGCAGCGGCATCCTGTTTCTGCCAAAGGCGTTCCAGCACGGCGGCATGCTCTTCTCGATCGTCGGGCTGTTCATCTCGGCGTCGCTCTCGACGTTCTGCATGCTGCGGCTGACCGACTGCTCGAACGCGGTGATGCGCGCGACCGGCGGCGGCAGCGGCGGCGTGTCCTACGGCCTGCTGGGCGAGCGCTCGTTTGGGAAGTGGGGGCGGCTCGCAGTGAACGTGTCGCTCGTGCTCTCGCAACTGGGCTTCTGCTGCTCGTACCTGATCTTCGTGGAGAAGAACATCGGCGACATCATCGCGCAGGTGTTCCACACGAACGACTCGGTCGCGAGTTTCTCCTGGACGCTCATCCTGCTTCAGATCCCGCTCTACACCCCGCTCACGTGGGTGCGCCGCATCGAGTACTTTGCGATCACAAACCTCATCGCCGACGTGCTCATCCTCTTCGGGCTGATCTACATCATCGGCTACAGCATCGAGAAGCTCGAGGCGGCGCCCCCAAGGAGCTCCACGTGGGAGAATTTCAACTCGAAGAGCTGGGCGTTGTTCCTGGGCACGGCCGTGTACTGCTTTGAAGGCATTGGGCTTATCCTGCCGATCTACGACGCCATGGACGCCAAGATCAAGCACAAGTTCCCAAAGATCATCGCGCTCACGATCCTCTTCCTCGTCGTGCTCTTCTCGCTCTTCGCCGGGACCGTGTACGCGGCGTTTGGCGAAGACACGCAGTCGGTCGTGACGCTCAACCTACCGAACGCGAGCGTGAGTGGCGCCACCATGACCGTGCAGATCACGTACTCGCTCGCGCTCGTGCTCACGTACCCGCTCATGCTCTACCCGGTCGTGAAGATCCTCGAGAACTACGTGTTCGCGCAGCGCCACATCAAAGGCTACTGGCGGTGGCAGAAGAACGGCTTCCGCTTCGTGCTCGTGTGCCTCACGGCGGCGATCGCGTTCTTTGGCAAGAACCAGGTAAGTGATTTGATTGTCTTGATCTGTCTGTTGATTGTCCACATGCTGACGACACGTGTGTGTATCTCTCTGTGCAATGCAATGTGTCTCTTCCAGTTGGACAACTTTGTCGCGCTCATCGGCGGCTTCTGCTCCGTGCCGCTCGCGTTCATCTACCCGTGCCTCTTCCACTCCCAACTTGTGAACACCGGCCACTGGCTCAACGCCGCGGTGATCGTCATCGGCGCGTTCACGATGGTGTTTGCCTCGTACCAAGCGCTGTCAACCTGGAGCTAACTGATAGAGTTTAGAGGTAGTCATAGAGTTTTGTTTTCTGCGTTTCTAACAAATCATCTGTCATTCACAAGGCAAAGGCCTCGCCAGCCATTTCTCTAGTCCCTTTCGCTCTTCTTCGTCTTGTGTTTCCTCTTCTTGGCGCTCTTGCCCTTCTTCTTGTTTCTCTTCTTGTGCTTCTTGTTATCGTCATCACTGTCAGAGGACGAATCGGATGATAGGCGCGCCTTCACATCGTCATCGTCCGGTTCATCGGAGCTGCTCGCACTGCTTTGAAACTCGGGCGCGTTCTCCACCGACACGTTGCGGTTCGCGGCGTCGTGCAGTTTCTCCCAGATTTGCTTGGTCTTCTCCGCTTTCTTCTGCGCCCAGTACAGCCGCTCCTGCTCCGCGTCTCTCTTCTCGGGAGTATGGGTCTGGCTCTGGCGCGGGGCCTTGCTCTCTGGACTCGCGCTGCTGCTTCTGCTTCTTCTACGGTCGCGATGGTGCCGACGAGAATGACGTCGGCGCTCAGCGCTTTTGCTCCCTCGTGACCGCGGACTATGACTCCTGCTGCTCCGATGGTGGCGTCGGTGGGTGTGATGGCGACGCGGACTCCTGCTCCTGGAGCGGTGCGCTCTGGACCTCTTGTCGCTGCTGTTAGGGCGATCGTACTTGGCCTCTAGCTCCCGCTGCTTCCACAATTTGTCTTCCTCCTGATAGTACAACAAACACCACAGAAAACCATCCAACACCCCAGCGACTTGGGTCAGCTTACCAGTATATATGATAGCACCCGCAGTTGACGCATTCGTACATGTCGGCGGTTGTGCTGGTCCACACTATTAGAACACACATACGCAGCGATAGCAACATTCACACACACGCATACATTAAGTCGTTCAAGCCACCACTTTGCAAATGGCGGGTGGGTATCATAATGGCAAGAGAGACAGTTGCTACCTGCGGATGGTGCTGGAGAGGAACTGCTTGTTCACGTCTGCATGCGCGCCTCCGCTGCTGCTCCGCGCGTGTTTCACCTGCAGAAACCCACAGGGAGAACAGGGAGAGCGGAAGGCGTTGGTCAACGAGCCACATGCGCGGCGAGTGATGAATGGAAGCACACACTGCTCATGTATTCACGTACCAGATACGCCATTACGCCATTCTGCTGGACCTGTCGGCGCATCACGTTGATCTGTTTGTTGCACACGCACAAAGAGAGAGATAAAGAGCAAGACGCGTGAGCACGCGTATACCTCTAGACTAGCAGCATCCGCAGATAGATAGACCAGCAGGTAGACCGACAGATAGATAAAGCTGCTGTGGGAGCACATCCACACCTGCTGTCCGATCACTTCCGCCGCGATCTCGTCCGTCATTTTGCTTCTCAGCTTTGATCAACAGTATTATAATAAATAAATCAAATTGCCACAAAATACATCCGTAACTCAATCCGTGTAGTTATTTCATTTTGTACAGTAGTATTAACTGATGGTAACTGTTCGTAACAACCACTTCGGCTACATGTTTGTATCTACAGTCCGATCTTGTTTGTAACAATCGTTATGCAAAAATGACGGGCTTTTGCCCTCGGTAAGGATATTTTGGAGTCAAAATCCAGGCAGGTTTTCAACGCAAATACAACTTGCATTTTGTATGTGCAAGCCTAAAAAACACGGCAGATTTTACAATCAACACATCTAAAAAGACTGCCGGGGTTTTGGAGAGGTTTAGTATGGTTTAAGCCTGGCCTCAATTTTATCCTAAAATGTATGGTTTATTTGTAAAAATATCCTCAATTTATCCGAATAATATCCAACTTTGGAGAAAACTGACTTAATTAAATTAAAATTTAGGGGTAATAAACAAACTACTCCCTTTCCAAATTTACAGTCCGACAATGGTCCGTGAACAAGGCCAATTTTTCGCCAATCGGAATCTATTCTTCGTCTTTTTTGGCGTGATAAAGACAGAATTGTAGCCAATCGCGAGATTAATACGTTACCGAAGAAACGAAGAAAAAACTCCCTCTGCAGCCATCGCAAAAGAAAAATCTCATTTTTGGGAGGGCGACACAAATCGTGAACATAGATTCCGATG
>JAASGK010000281.1:0-30112 GCA_023334195.1 Globisporangium emineosum
ACAGCTCGTCTGGAAACTCATTTTTGCGCGCGAAATTCAAATGTTTGAGAACTTTTGGGGATGTCCCTAAGATTTTGGCGCGCACTGTATAGTTTCCAGAACTTTTCTTGCAATTTGTACTGAATTGTTGGAAAGAGCTCTCCAGAATGCTAGACCAGTGGTTTAATATTTTTAACCAATGTTTTTGGTCAAGAATCTTTTTGAAGTCAACACAAAAATTGTGTTACTTCAACTCCTTTTTTGGGCAAAACAAAATCACGAGTTTATAGATTTGTGTGCAACACTTATCTCTGAGCGTCATATTGTTGAGTCTTTAGCAGTACTACACATTGACGTTCCCACCATTTTCCGCACTGGCGAGGCAAGTGTTGAACGCGGAAGAAGTGTGAGCCACTCGCGTGTGTGGCGCCATCATGAAGCTCTTCCAGCTCACCATTCCGAATGAGCAGCACGGCAAGGTGTGTGGTGCATACGCTATGCTACACCTGGTGTCTCACAAGCTCATTTGGTCTTTGGGGTCGCTGCGACTCGCCATGTCAAGGTAGAACGTGCGATTCTTATTTGCATTCTGTGGTGCGATGCCTTGAATGCTATGCAATGGATCAGGTGGTGTCGACGTTGCAGGACGAGCTCAAGCTGGATAATGTGACGAGCGTGGAGGCGCGGACGTCGTCGATCGTGACATTCCGCGTCGAGGATGAGGAGATGCAGGCGATCCTGAACAAGCTACAGAGCATGGGCGTGGGGGTGCAGTTCGGCTTCTGCGACGTCATGTCGCTTACACCGGGCACCACGATCAGCAAACGCAAGACGAAGAAGAAGAAGCGCCGCGTCGGAAGAATCCTCGAGCGCTCGACTGATGTGGGCACAGCCGTGCCGGTCGCCGAGATGTACGCGCACATTGAAGCGAACTCGACGCTGTCGCGAGATTCCGTCGGCATGCTGCTCATTTCCTCGTAAGTGGACATAGTGTGGCAGTGTATTGCTTTGGCGTATGTTGCATGTCGTTGTGAGCCGGTCTTTGCTGACGCTGGTGGTGATTGTGGTGATATTTGGTTGCAATAGGGCGATCGCAGGTATCGGTCTGGCTGGCGACTCGAGCGTAAGTTGACTTTGTTTGTTTGCGCTATCCTGTTTGTGCTAGCTGTGACTGCGTGATTGACAAACGATATCTGAATATTGTTTTGTTTCTGTAGACGTACGTGGTGGCGTCCATGCTTCTCTCGCCGCTGATGGTACGGGTTTTTGTAGCTAATTTATATTTGCTCTCAGCTGGAGTTTTGCATAGTGAGTCTGACGTGTATGTGCTTCTTTCTATTGCTCAGGGTCCCATCCTTGGATGTGCTTTCGGGTACGCGATTCGTGATCGAAGTCTCTTCATCAACGGGTTTCTTAACGAGATTTTCGCATTGGTACCGTGTTGTTGCTCGCCGTATTCGTCCATACACCACTGCAAATAATAACCCCTATTCTAACCATCTCTGTGTGTGTTTATCTCTCATTACAGACTGTCACGTTGCTGCTGGGGATGATGATCGGAGCACTGCTGAGTCCGTACGCAGCCGCTTTGAACTGGCCGACGAACGAAATGCGCTCTCGCGGTCAAGCTATCCAGCTTCTGTTCGGAGCTGTCGTCGCTGCTCTATCTGGAACTGGCGTCGCGCTCGCTGAATCGAACGCCAACATCTCGTCTGTGGTCGGCACAGCGATCGCGGCTGCTCTTCTCCCTCCAACTGTGAACAGCGGAATCTGCTTCTCCTACGTCATCATTGGGCAGTACTTTGTGGTACGTTGAGACATGTGATTTTTGTCGCTTTCCATTCGCAATTGCGACTAAACCCGCTGCGTTACTGTTATACGACAGGCGGACGACGTCATTGGCGAAGAGCAACGACTCGTTTTCTACGAAATCGCAGTCGGCAGCGCGATGCTCGTCTGGATCAATGTGATCTTCATCTACTTCACGGCAGTCTTGGTCTTCAAAGTGAAGAAGGTTGGAGAGTTCCAGCTGATTCGAAAGGTCGACGAAGTTGCGTGGACAAACTTGCCCCGAGTGCAACGCTCACCCACGAATGCTGACCATCGCAAAAATATCCAGCGAGTGGACAGCACCAGCAGCGTAAACAGCTCGGACGGATTGCTAGGTATGAATGGTAGAAATGCGCCGCCACAAGACCCGAAGATGACTTTGCCGGATCTCCCTGTGTCCCCTCTGCGACGACGCCAACGCCCGCCAAGCATTTTCATCCAAGACGAAGATCCAAATGACCACGTTAATGAAGTGTGAGCTTGCGTGACCTCGCTCCAGGTCCCTTGATCAATCCGTGTTGAATGTCGTGTGATTGAGCTGTTGGAGTGGTTGGCGGGAAAAAAGGTGCGTGCCTAAACATTGTGAGTCTGACCATTGTCTCTTATAAGAGAAAAAAAAATCGGGAGAAATTGGAGCAGCACGATGGGAGAAAACCCTGTTATTGAGCGTCGGTTAGGGATTGCTGGATATCTCGCCGTGATTTCGACCGCCGCTGGACTGCTCTCAAGTGGATCGATGCGATATCCCGATTCCGGTCTCTTGGGAGTGTTTGGGCCATGGCGTTTTTCTGGAGAGCAAATTTTGGCGGCATGCGTATCGGAGCAAGTGGTGCGGTCTTCACAGTCACCTGCGTGCTCAGTGGCGACTCCTCTTCTATCCGCGGAGCAATGACAGGATCTGGTGCTTTTTTCAGATTGAGAACCCGAACACTGCAAAACACAACGAGGTAAGCACGTTGTTTGACACTTCGAAAGGCAAAACATGGAAACCAATATGTAACTTACAGCCCTGGCTCCGACAAATGCCTCATCAGTCGAGGTGGACGCGTTCTCGGTAGCTTTGGAGTTGGCTCTGCCACTTTCTCATCACTTGGGATGGGCAAGATGTTCTTCCAGGAGTCGGCGCTTTTGAGCTCTTCCTCCTCCATGTTGTCACCGGATGGATCCGACTCTGAGCCAACCGAGCCGTCTTCTTCAGCGTATTCCATGAAAACGTCGGGGAGTGTTGCCTCGATCTCCTTCAGCAAGTCTTCTGGATCAGACAGCGAAAGCAGAGTAGACATGGTGTCATCTGCGGAGGGCTCGTCAGACTCGGATGGGAAGTTGAATGCTGAGCTCGCTGGTGAAGCTGAAACTGCAAAAGCTGATGGACTCGTAGGGCGATTAGTCGAAGCTTGCGGGTGGAACGGTGGGATTGACAATCGAACACATTGCTTCGGCGGAGATGGAGCGGAGTGGACGTTCACTCGACTGCTGCTGCCTGGCGAGCCAATCTGCTGTAAAGGAGCCAAGCGAAGTTTGTTGTCGGACGAGCATGGACTGAACGCTGGAGAAAATGGTGGTAGGTTTGACATGCTTGTTGTACCAGAGTCGGAAACTTGCGGATTTTGACTTTGTATGCTCATTACTGGTGGTGATTGTGATTCGTGACAGCCCACCGACTCGGTCTCTTGTGGAGGTTGAGCAGCGATTGCCGCCGCCCGATCCAAGTTTATCACCTGCGAGAATGGCAGCATCGCGTGGCAGAATTTGGTGCCAGCTACTCGCAAATCAAACGGAGTAAAATGCCTGAAGCTGGCATTGGTGGCGCCGCTGCCCCCAAGCAAATCTTGTTGCTGCTTCGCATTGGCTCCCACACCATAGAAAGATGCCTCGAGTGTGAAGCTATTGAGCACCTCAGCTTCTTTCCAGACCACGACTCGACCGGTGCCTTTTTTCGATCCACTCACTGAAAACGTGCAGTCTGAGAGACTATAAAACCCACCCCACTGCGAGTTGCTGGTTTTCCCAAGCAGGTGCGGGAACAAGCGCAGCCGCGCAGCTTCTGTTCGGCAGTTGGGCTCAAATGGACGACACCCGTACAGAAAAATGTTCTTCTTCCGACTGTGGCCATGGATATCGCAGTACAAACTGATGGGGCGAGTGGTCTTCATCGAGAGGATCGCGTTCTTTGTCGCTAAAATGGTCGGATGCAGATCTGCGGAAGGGTGCATCCAGCGGCGATTCAAGTCCGTTCCTGCTAACGAACAGCGATAGTTCCCATGGACAACACCATCGGGGTTGAGCATCGGCACAATTTTGAAGACAAAGTTGTGGCGCAAGTACCGCGCTTCGAGCGAGTTGCCCGTGAGGAAATCGATGATCCCGTGCATGACAAAGCTGCTGTTGCTCTCGCCTGGATGCACTCGCGCAGTCAGGAAGATCCCCGTGCGCTTCGTGTTGTAGGGCTTGTCTTGCGAGTCTTCCTGGCTGAAGTCCGTGATCGTGAGCAAGTCGCAGCTGTTCCCGGCGATGGTCTTGCAGAGGATTCGGCGCTTGAGGTTCCGGTTCCTGTCGGAGTCTTTCTGCAGAGAGAGCAGAAATTTCTGGAGCCGAGTGTACGTGTACGGGTAGCAGTGCGCAAAGTACACTACCATGTTGGAGTCGGGGTTGCCACTGCTGAAAGATTCAGTCGGAGTACTATTCTGAAACTGGAACTCGTACACGAACGAGAGTGTGTAGTAGTTCTGCACTCTGCCAGTCTTGTGACTGCGGTAGGTATCTGCATTCTTGAAGTAGCAGACATTGGTGCCCGCGTGGTGCCATCCGCGCTTGTTTGCAGCAGGAGCTTCGACGTACACTGTGGGGAGCATGCCGTCGTTGTACAAGCTCGCCTTCTTCAGCATGTTGCGGATGTTGAAGCGGACTTTGAGGTTGGTCGTCGCCGAGCTGTTCGTTTGCTGCCTCCATGCTGCGGGTTGGAGAGTCACGCGGAAGAAATACCACTGGATGTGCCCGTGCGTGTTGATGTCGGTGTCGCAGTAAAGATCGTACTCCATGTCAGTCTTGACGAAGAACACAAACGGCGGCTGCGAATTCGCCGACGATGTTCCGCGAGACGCAGCGCCGAGCAGCTCAGTGCTGGAAGCGTAGTGCCTCCCATTCACTCGGTATGCGCGATCCAGGTTCCCGCTCTCAAACAATGCGTTGAAGCACAAGTCCTCCCCGCTATAGGCGTCAAGAGACCCGTTACTACTGCCAGTACCAGCTGGAGGCATCCCTGCAAAGTCGGTCTCTTTGTTGCGCTTGTAGACAAGGCGCGTGTCGATGCCGAACCCGTGGCGCTGGGTCTGAAAAATCTCGTTGTGGGTCATGTACTCGCTGAGAATGCGGCAGATCTTGGGGCGCTCGTGGTCTGACGTCTCGCGCTTCCTGCCGACAGAAAGCGAGCCAGACGACGAGCTGTCCTCGAACTCTTCGCCCGAGAGCTCCAAGTGCGACAGACTGTAGTGGAAACCCGTGCGCGTGGGGGTGTCAAATTCCTCCCATTCGTCATCCGGAGGCAGCGAGATGAGTGGCAGCGGCGGCGGCGGCGAGCTGTACACGGCATTGCGAGAGCGTTGACGCAAAAACTTGGACGGGTTTTCATCCGGTACGTTATTCCCCTTCATTACAAGATGCGGGCTCACTCAGTGTCTGGCCGTTGGCGCTGAATGCATGGAACAACGCTGCTGACAAGTTGATTAAGAAGTCCAACTCTGTGTCATTCTCCCTCACGTGTTGAACCCAACGAGCGCGCGCAAATGAGGAGGTATCGTACTATATATAAATGCGCACTCGTGCGCGCGATCTTATTTACATTGAGGCTAACAGTGCTATGTAGTAGCATTGGTTCACACAGACAGCACGAATGTTTGCTTCATCACTCCGTCACATGGAATGGAGGCTTCGAGTTACGGGGTTAGGCGGTCGCGAAGAGCACGACGGCCATCTGGCCGATGTAGAAGTAGAGGAACTTGGACTGCTCGTGGGTCACGTAGCACGCGACGTTGCGGCCGACGCAGCAGTGCCAGAGCATGCCGTGGTACTTTTGCTCAAAGTGCTGCTTGACCTTGGCCGCGATCTGCTGCTCGTCGATCTCCGTGTCCATGGCGTGCTGCGCCACGGTGATGACCTCGTCCTGCAGGTCCTGCTCCATGGTCGACGTCTTCACGACGGGCTTCACGTTGCCCATGGCTCTCTCCCTCTCTATGCCAATCTGTGCTTGATGTTTGTTGGCTTGGACGACTGAGCTGATTGCTGAATGGTTCTCACAATGTGAACCAAGATGGTACGACCTTTCGTGTCCGAGTTGCGCCGCTTCAAGGTCAGGGAAATTATGGAAACTGGTTGCTCTTCGGTTGCTAACACAGGGGTGGCTTTGATTCACAGGAGCCGCAATGAACTTGCGGCGTCAGCCAGTAGCAGCACTATGGACTTGACACCAGAAGAAGCGGCGCGAGAGCGAGAAGAGCAGGCAGACCGCCATGTCGCTGAGCAGAACCTAGACGCGGCGCTTCACTGTCTCGACAAGGCGATCTTTCTGCAGCCCAACCGCGCACTACTCTATGCGAAGCGCGCGCAGGTGTTCTGGGAGCTCTGCGACCTCAAGTCTGCGATGGCGAGCTACCGCAAGCTCTTCTCAATCGACTCAAACCCACCGCAGCGCATCAAGGACCAGCTCGCGGCGCTTCTCAATCTACACGGCTACTCGCTGCTCATGCTGAACGAGACGCCATCGATCGCGATCGCGTACTTGAGCGAAGCGATCCAGCTGAACGGTTTGGAGGAGACCTACTGGCTGCATCGCGCACTGGCACACATCCAAGCGAACTGCTTTGACAAAGCATTGAAAGATATCGACCACTGCATTTGTTTGAACGCGAGGGACGTCGAGTACTTTGTGCTGCGCGCAAAGCTCCACTGGCGCTTGCACATGCACGACAAAGCGAACAGCGACATCCAACGTGCAGCAAAACTCTCGCCAGACCACCCCGAGGTGATCGAGCACGAGCAGCGGCTGCTGAAGGAATCCCAGGCGATCTTTGAACAAGCCTGTAAGCACTCGATGCTGCGCGAGTTCGCCGAGGTGATCAAGTGCCTGAACAAAGCCGCGGAGATCTCACCCGAGGAGACCAGGTTCTACCTACTACGAGCTTCGGCGTATCGAGAGCTGGGAGAGTACCACGTTGCGCTCAAGGACGTTGAGAGAGCGCTGGGTCTGCATCGGAAGAAGATGGAGCTCGCGCAGAAGAATAAACAGAAACAGCAGGGAAGTGAGCGCGATATTAGCAGCAGCCCCAGTGCTCAACCACCTCTTGTTCCTGCGATCGACAGGTCGAAAGAGTACCGAGAGATCGCGACCCAGCACAATCTGATCCTAACAGACATCGCACTTCGGTTCCTTCGTGGGAAATCCTACCAACTGGCGCTGAATGCACTGAACCAAGCGATTCGAGGTGAATCCGAGCTTGCTGAGCTCTTCCATGAGAAATCCGAGAACCCCAACCATTTTGTTAGCCGAGGTGATGCGTATCGTGGACTGGACAACTTCCAAGCGGTGAGTTCTTCTATTGTGTGTATTTGGCAGGAACTTTACGCTGAAACTGCTGAATTTCTGCTGGCACATCTACTATTTTCTCAGGCGCTTGCAGACTACCACCGAGCGCTGGAGGTGCTTCCGGACAATGACGAAATCAAATCGCGCGTCGCTGTGATCCGCTACCAGTTTGGTATCCAGCTGTTTAACCGGGCGCAATTCGAGAAAGCCGAGCTCGAGTTCTGCAACGCGATCGCGCAGGACCCGACGGTCGCAGAGTACTTCGTGCGCAAGGGTGACTCGGAGCGGTATCTCGAAAAGCACGAGGCAGCGTGTGCAGACTACCAGCGAGCTCTGCAGTTGAACCCCCGCGACCAAGACACCAAGGTGAGTTCGAGTGATTGATGATCGATGACATGAACAAAAATCAGTGTACTACTTCAAAGTATTGACTTGGCTCATGGTCGTACAGAACAAGCTCTTCCAGTACTCTGTCAAACCACTGTCCACCTCAGCGAAGCTACCAGCACCACGATCTACAGGCAATCAGGTCACAGGTGATGACTATAGTGCACCTACAAGAAGTGTTAGTAGTTCACCCCGGCCACACACTCGGTCCGAAGGAGCAGTCGCATCCGCAGCAACAGCAGCCAACAACCGAATCGAAGACGCGCGGAAATCGTACGAGAAGAAAAACCGAGCGGTCCAAGAGCTCTTTCTGAATCGGCCAGCCTTGCCCACAGTCAAGAAGAAATCGTAACGAGACATTACCTCTGCGGTGATTGCAACAACGGGTTCGTTCGTTTGCTTCGTCGAGTTCTGATTTAAATATCCTTGTAGATGAGGTCATACTGCGGGATACGGGACTTCTCAATCGGACAGTTCACGATCTGTTTCCCGTGCTTTGCGCCGCGATAGATCACCTGTTGCAAACAACGAGACAGAGAAGTGCCAGCAGAGCACGCTGTTAATCACTGAGGAATGAATGACACACGCTCTATAATGGTAGACTGGGGTAGTGACTTACCTCCACGAGGTCGATCAGGTCCTGTTTTATCCGGAATGCGCCAATGAACTTGGTGTGGTCAGGAGTCCTCCAGAGAATACGCGAGCCACATGCATGCGTGCAGTTAGTACGAATGCAAAGAGCTCACTAACGAGTTTATTGGAGAAACTCACCCGTAGTCGACTTTCATGTGCTGCCCGTTGAAGAAGAAGATCGTCGCGGGGATGAGCGAGATGTCAAAGTACTGGCAATAGATCGGCACGAGCTCCGCCTCCACGAGACAGATCTGCGCCATGCGCGAGAGCTCACGCTCGCACTTGGCGAGCTATTCCATCCAAAGAAGACACAGACATGTAAGTTTGGCACAAAGAGCACGGGCAGCTGCCAGCCATTGAGAGGCGCTTACGATGTCGTCCTGCTGCATGCACACAATGTCCGAGGCTCGTCCGAAGCGCAGCACCAGCACCTTGTCCTTTGTGAGGCGGATCGCGTCGTCCAGCGCCGCTTTCGTCGTCAGCTGCGTCAGCAAAAGCGACGCCATTATTTACTTGGTCTTCAAGACCAAGTCAAAATGTGATTCGAAAACCTGGGCATTTTTGCATACCGGGTTACCAGGCCAAAATAGAGTGGTACACATTAATAATACTAACAGACTGTATTAATGTGTATCACTCTATTTTGCGACCAAAATGGCCTCATTTGGTGTTTAAAGGCAGTGCATATTAAAAGAGAAGATGGCTGCATTGCTGGAGTTCAGCATGGCGATCTTCTCATTTCCTGTCAACCGCTCGCTCAGTTCTCGAAGCGAAGGCGCCGCGATTGCTGCACTGCTGCTGCTGCCGCTCTAGTTCCCCGGCGGCGCGCTCGGTCCAGCTGGTGCTGCTTCGTGTAGAATTGTTCTCTTGAGATGATGTCTGGAGAGGTTGGGAGATCCAGCACCGAGACCGTGAGGTTGTAGCTCGCGCTGGACGAGATGCCAAACACCCCAATGTGCAGTGGAATCGTGCGGTTGTGCGAGTCCGACTTGCGCGGGAAGCCATCCAAGTACGTGTAGAGCTTCAGGAAGTCGCTGCCGGGACGCTGTGCGATCCACGTCGAGTGGCCCATGCGTGGGTGGGTCTCCTCGCTCGAGATGTAGAGGTTCGCGTCGTCGTTGTTGGTCGACGTCACCGTGAGGTTCACGTTGATCTGGTGCTCGTGCTCGTGGCGGACAATGCAGAGGTGGTAGAAGTGGTAGCCGTCTTCGCTCACTGTGCCGCTGAGAGTGTGGATGGGTGTCACGCGCTCGCCAAGCTGCAGGCTCTGGCGGTCGATCGTCCCGTCCGACGCCAATTGGATCTCGTCCACGCCACACACCACGGGATCACGAAGCGCTGCTGAGGCTGGTTCGTCTACCACTGTGAGCGCCAGTGTGTTGTGAGCTGGACCAGCGCATGCCAAGCCGAGGAGCGCAGCCAACGTGAGCCTCATGCCCATCTAATGAGCGCTATTGCACGCAATTGCTTTAACGCGACCTTCTGCGCTCTGGTGTCCAAATGGGGTCTATTTATAATCCATGCACGAAATGATATCAGAAATAAACCGCATTGTTTACCATCACTCATAGACCCTATCACTCACATACACTCACCGTATCCACCCATTGCATTGCCATCACTGGAACTCATCGACCTCAACGCTGGATTTGAGCAGCAGCTTGGGCGGCTCCCAGCTCACCGCCTGAGTCTGTAGATTCACGAAGTAGAACAGCCCCGAGTCCGCATCCTTCACTTTCTTGTACACCTGCGTGAGACGCGCGTCCAGCTGCTGTTTCGCCTGGCGCTTGCGATAGAGGCCCTGGAGGCACGCAGCCGCCTGCTGCTCTGTCCACTCTCTTGGAACTCTAGGCTCCCGCTTCTTCTGCACTTCGTCGCTGCCCAGAGATGGCGCTGCTGCGATCACCATCGCGCTTCTCTCGAGCTGCTTCTGTCGCGTGCGAGGCGTAAACACTTCTGCCTGAGCGTTGCGCAGGATCACCGGCTTCTCCCACGAGGTCTCTTTCGTGCGCGTGTTGTGGTAGTAGAAGGCGTTCTGACTCGGATCAAAGATACGCTCGTAGACCTGGCGACAGAGCTTTAGGAGGTTTTCAAAGCCCTTTTTGCGACGATATGCGCGCTGGAGCATCGTCGCTGCGCGGTCTTGCGTCATCACCGAACGCAGCGCTTCGAGTTTCTGCTGCTTGAGCTCTGCGCCTAGCTGCTGTTGCCTCGCTCGAGGCGTGAGCAGATCGTCGTCGTTGACCCACTTGGGCTTTTCCCACTTGACCTGCTTGGTCTTCGTGTTGTGGTAGTAGAAGCGCTGGCTGGTGGCGTCCCAGATCTTCTCGTACACGGACGAGATCAGCTTGCGCATGTGAGCTCGCGCCTTATGCGCTCGCAGCATGCCCTGGATCCTTCGCGCTGCGTCCACCTCTTGCTCCTCTCTGGAGGCGAACGCGCACTTTGGCTTTCGAGTTTGCTGGCTATTGCCAGAGTCTGTCTTCCTCTTGTGGACAGCAGCAGCACTCAATAGCTCTTCGCTTTCCCCAAGCACCTTGGGCTTTGTCCACTGCGTTGTGTGGGTCTTGCTGTTGTAGTAGTACGTCTTGCATGTGACCGGGTCCTCGAAGCTCGCGTACACGGAGCGGACGAGCGCTTTGAGCTGCTTCCTCGCGCTTCGGATCTTCCACATGCGCTGGATCTTCAGCAGCGCTTCTTCCTTTGTCAGCGGCGGCTTTCGCTCCAACTCAGTGTGGATCTGCTCGATGAGCTCCTTGAGCGTGCCCTGGATCGACGCCATCGCTTGATACGTCGAGCGAAAATCGATCTCGCCCGTGGCAGTACGCAGTAGAGCAGTGGGATGTGGCACCTGCTGTTGCTTGGGGGTCTGCGATCGAGACGAAACTATGAGGGGAAGCGCAGTCATCCGTCTCGACGTCTTGGGCGACCCAGGCGGCGCTGTCGTCGGCGTTGCCGGAGGAGCTTTTGCTGACGAAATCCGAGGGAGCTGGAGTAGATTGTGCGTCTTGGTGAGCAAAAGCTGGAGTTCCTGGGCGTCCTGCTCCAGCTTCAGCCTAGTGATCCAAAACAATTAGCAGTGAGAATCAAATATCAGCTCAGAATGTGTGGACACTGTGCTCCACAACCCCCACAATCGTAGTTGCTGACCTGGTGACGTGAGAGACCCACTCCTGCTCTTGGTTGACGTCGTCCTGGATGGGGACCCACGAGTGGCCCATTCGGTACGCTGGGTGGCGCGCAGCGAAGCACGCATCGCAGTAGTATCCGAGCTTCTGCTCATCAAACCTAGGAGACAGGAAGGACACATGGATAGTTCGTTGTCAGTATACAAGCAGTATAGACTTCCATGCTGAAGTACTAGAGAGTTTGTCAGATACTTGACGCAGCTGTGGCATTTCTTGGTCGCATTTCCGCGGTGGCAGTGGCTCTGGAAGCTGCATTTGCGCTATGCATCAATGCAAACCATCCACTTAGTCTTCCCAGATACCCTCATTCAGTATCAAACAACGATAACCCCACAAACGCAAGCGTACCGCTGGGAACTTGGTGTTTTCAAGGTCCTCCTTGGCACGAAATTTCTTGCTGGGGACTACACATTTCGAGGCTGTTGGTGGGGATTTCTGCTGCTGCTGCTGGGCTCGAAACTCGTCGACGACCTCTCTTCGGCTCTTCGTGGACGCTTTCAGCTGTCCCAAGGCGTCGAGGATGTGGATCTGGGGATCGCCGAGGCCCTGGGGCCACTCCGGGTACGTCTGCAGCGATGCTGCCGCCGCCGTATACTTGTTCGAGCTCACAGCGCGATCACCTTGCGTCATGATCTCGAGTCAGAAGTGCTCTCAGTCATGTATAATTAGGGGGAAAACTGGGATTCGATTTGCTTATTACTGAGAGGAAGAGAGAAAGCAAACGGGTCTGCCTGTGTAGAACACTGTTGCAGCAGCTATTTATGGACTTCTTCGGCGGTGCTCAAGGCCCTGAAGACAAAGCTTTGAGCGAGTTCGATGTCAGGCTGCACGGTGGATTGACTTGTTTCGTGCTTTGTCGTGAACGATCATCACTGATTCATTGATCTAGGGGGGACTGGCGGCGTTGATTTCGCACTCATGCGCGTGCTACTGATCAACGCCTACCCTGTGGGCAACAAGCGCGGCGTCGAGCGCTTTGACAAGTTCCGCTTGCACGTGCTGCGCGTCGTCAAGGAGCTCGAAAAGTCCGAAGTGACCGAGGTCGAGCTCGTGGTACGTTCAGAGAATAGCAGAATAGCTGCTGCAACTCAACGATACAGCTTGAAGGCGCTAACTTGTTAGCTCTGCTACTATCCTTGTGATTGAATTGGTTCCAGGAACGGGGGCGCAATGAGCTCGACGAGTTCCTCTTCGAGATGCACTCGGAGTTTGCCAACCCGCAGAGCATCACGAACTTTGACCTGCTCGACTTTGTGCTCGTGGACGGTGACGCGAGCGCGTTGCCGTGGTCGCCGGGCATGCGCAAACTGGCACTGTTCGCGAAAATGTGCATGATGACGGGCAAATGCCTGTTTGCGAGTGGCATTGGCGCGGGGCTGCTCGCGTACGTGTGCTCGACCGGCGGTGAGTACTTTCGGGTCATGAACAACGAAGGTCGAGGCAGTCTGATCGACGACATCCAGGCAATCCCACTGCCGAACACAGCTCGACAGCAGCAGCAGCAGGCACCACCACACCTCGCGTCAACCGACGTGCTGCTGGACACTAAATCCGGGGATTTCTTCGTGTTTGGCTCGAAAGAGCGCTGCTGGATCCCCAAGGGCAACACGGGGCTCGTGCTCCACTCGAGCGACCACGCCAAGGACTACGGCGCGAAGGTCAACTCGGCGCGCGCAGGCACCAAGCCCGCACATCGCAGCTCGTCCGAGCGCAGCCAGCAACTGTACCTATCCAAGCGTGGCGAGACCAAGTGCTGCATCCGCCTGGAACTCGCGAGCCACGCGCTGTTCACGGGGTTCCCCCACCGCGAGTTCATTGTAAACTGCAAGAGCAAATGGGATCTCGACGAGGTGATCGCGAGCACGGGCAGCAACCGGTATCGCGTGCTGCTCGATAGCAGTCGCGGGCCCATGCTCATGGAGTTTGGCAACTGCATCGGCAGCCACTTCTCAATCGCGAAAGAATACCCCGAGAGCGTCAAGCTGCTTCGCAACTTTGTGCTGGCCAAGTACGAGGAGCTCAAGGTGCACGCGCACATTGACAGGAGCTACGTGTCGGCGATCAGCGGGTCCTCGCGGCTGAAGGACCGCCTCAACCAGGCGCAAACAAAGTCGGTTTTCCATAGCAGTGGCAACAACAGGCTCAACAACGTGTCCACCGCTGGTGGACTCACCACTATCAGCAACGACAGGAACAATCTCAACAGGTCCACCACAGATGGACACTTTGCGACCTCGGGGAGGACGTCCCCCAAGCGCTGCCGACCCGTCTCAGCTGGACCTTCTCGCAGTGCATCGAAAGTCACGCAGCCGATCCGAACGATCAAGACTTCGCGGTCAGCGTACCCGTCCGCCTCAGTGCGTCCAGCTAATGAGGACACTAAAAATGCCACCAGCAGCAGCACGCATCAACCTGAGAGTGATGTCCACCAGGAAACTCACCGCCAAGACGGTGCACGCAAGGTCACAACCGCCAGTCTCTTCTCGAAATTGGCGTTCACATCCCATCCTGAGACCGACAACAACAACGCCACTGGCGTAGAACCCCTTAGTCAGCAGCAGCAGCAGCAAATGCAATCTCGAGCCACCACTACCAACAGCAAAATGGACGAACTCGGGAGCGATCATCCCGAGGTCGAGTATTCGTCCAGCTCTGGTGGGAACCAAAAGGCCGAGGCAACGAAGTCGTCTTCTCATACTCAGGCTCATGGACATACCCAGCACCGCCGCGTGCGCATGCCGCAGAAGAACGAGCTGGAGCGGCCGTACTGCGCGCTCCACAAGTTCAACAAGATGCGCGACGAGGAGAAGCAGCACTTCTACTCGGTCGTGAACGACGCGCCGTACGTGAGCGCGGTCGAGCGCGAGATCCTCGAGAGCCAGAAGAGCAAGCTCAAGTGGACGGCGGGGCCCTTTCGCACCACGGTCGGCAAGGCCACGACCCACGACATTCCGCATGAACCAGGCGTGTTTGCGAGCGCGCCGTTCGTCCAGGAGAACGCACCGTTCTACATCATCCAACGGCGCGAGCTAGAGCTCAAGAGCAATCACCGCCACCACAATCCAGCAGCAACATATTCAACAGGCTCAGCAGCACAGCAGCCAGCGCAGTCGAGACAGCAGCAGCAGCAGCAGCAGCAGAGACCGAAGACAGCGAGCTTCAAGCGGTGAGCCTCACATATAGTTAGAAACCCATTTTTCAGAGCATAACAAAGAAAGAAGGCAAGAAGACCTAACTCTTCCTATGCAAAATGCCTTTGTTATTAGTCCTTATGCGCACAGCACCTTGTGCCAGCATGCACCTGCGTTAGTAGGTACCTACCTACCTGGGTGCCCTCGGCTCCCCCACTCCACTCATTTCTCACTATATCAATCGACCAAGGCTGCGACTTGCTTGTGTGTTTCTCCGGTTTTAGTTGTACTGCGCGATCGCCTGCAGCAGGTCCTTGGACTCGGTCACGTAGTTGATCGGCTCGAGGCTCACGACGCCGGCCTTGACGCGCAGCTCCTCCTGCACGTTCTCGGCCTTGACGCGCAGACGGAACACGTACTGTTTAAATAAAGCTTCCTTGAACGCGGCCTCGAACTGCGACGGGTTGGTCTCGCGCAGCTCGCCGATCTCGTCCGCGGTCTTGCCATTCAGCACGATCTTTCCCTGGTCGTTGAAGCACGTCGTCCACGTGCTGCCCGTGTGGTCGAGCACGACCACCGACATGATGTAGCGATTCTCGCACGTCTTGTACGACGTCTGGCACTTTTCGCACGTAAAGTTCTGCGCCACGTCCGGCACCACCTTCTTCTGGCACTTGGTGCACGCCTGGTAGTAGATGCCCGTGTCGTGCTTGATGAAGTTCACTGTGCCCTTCACGGTGATGTAGTCGGGCTTCTGGCCAAAGCCGAGCTGCTTCGCCTTGATGTTGCTGATCACCGAGCGCTCGGCAAAAGTGCCGATGCCGCCGCCAAAGCCGCCGCCGCCAGAGCTCAGCGACTTGGCCTGCGCTGCATTGCCGCCAGTGTTGAACCAGTTGAGCAAGTGACCGGCTTCCGGGATCGTAGGGTTCACGGAGAAGCTCGAGTTCGAGAGCGTGCTGATCGAGCGGCCGTTATACTCGCTCACGCGGCAGCCCTTGATCGCGACGACGTTGTTCGTCCAGCTCGAGCAGTCCTCACGCGCCTGGTCGTTCCACATGGTGCACTTGATCTCCGCGTTCGAGTCGTCGACAAGCGAGATGTCGCGCTTGAAGAGCTGCTTGCCGGCCTTGGACATGATCTCGCTCACTGGACCGACATTCTTGACCACGCCAATGACGTCGACGTTCGAGTCCGCAGGCAGCGACTCAATCATCGCGATCTTCTTGAACGCGTAGTTCATCTGCGAGATCTGGCCGTCCTCTGGCGCAGGCGAGATCTCCGAGTTCTGGTCAAAGCTCACTTCGTAGTCGTTGTTCACATTCGAAAACTTGCGGTTCGCCATCTTGATCTTGCCGCCCGTAAAGTAGAACACGTTGCCGGGGCGAAGCATCTCATAGAACTTGTCCACCGCGTCGTTGAACATCGTTGCGCGGATCTCGCCGCCCTTCGAGTCGAGCAGGTCGCAGCTAAAGAGCTTGCCCTGGCCGCGAGCGTTCGTCCAGTTCTTGATCGGCGTGCGGTTCGTGACGCGAGCCTTGATCGTCCATCGACCGCCGGCGTACGGGTTCAAGCTCTGGATGTCCGAGATGCGCACGTTTGGGTCCTGGCGCACGACAGGACCGCGGTTGTACGAAGACGCCGCTGGCTTTGCTGGCTGCGCGTAACTTGGCGCGTTGTACGATTGCGGCTGAGCCGCTGGTGGGGCGTAGTTTGAGTTCTGTTGATAGCCAGGCTGATGAGAAGCAGCTTGTTGTGGTGGAGGGCGAGCGCTCAGACTTGGAGGCGCGCTGGAGGTCGCGGCTGGCACTGGCGCTCCCTTCGCTCCTTCAATGCTCTGAGGATTCCCGATGCGCTCATAGCCAGGGATGATCTCGCCGATGCTCAACACGATGAGGATTCTGCGTCCTTGCACGTCGTTGCCAATGTAATCCTTCAACTGCACCACGTAGTTCACCTTCAAGCTGTCGCTCTCCATGAGCTACACGCACAATGCAAACAAACGCACAACATGTTGAGTAAATCTACTCGTCAAGGACTGGCACATGCGTGCAGACAGCGCCACACGAAGAGTAAACTTACTGGGGCCAATTGCGTAGCAAGCATGCCGCTGATGTACGACGCGCCATCCGAGAGCACGATTCTGTAGCGCAGCAGCAAAGAGG
This sequence comes from Globisporangium emineosum, assembly GCA_023334195.1. Taxonomy (NCBI): domain Eukaryota; phylum Oomycota; class Peronosporomycetes; order Pythiales; family Pythiaceae; genus Globisporangium; species Globisporangium emineosum. Next base: position 16,889 of record JAASGK010000281.1, read on the forward strand.
GAAGAGCGCACAGAGGTGAGTCATTGGTCGATTGGCAGAGCACACAAGCAATCACAATCGTCTGCAAAGCTAGCCACACGTATCATTTCTTTTGAACGCACCTGTAGCGGTCGCCACCAGTTCCGCTGGCAGGCTTGATCTTCTTGGTGTCGATGACCTGGAGCCACGGCTCAAAGCCGTCAGGCACTTGCTTGTTGTAGAGCATCACCACCGCGTTGTTCGTTAGGTTCACCATCTTTGATTTGCTGTGAGCTGCTTCTCTGTTGCTCTCTCTCTTCTCTCTTCCAGGCGACGGGCTTTCTCTGACTGTGTGTGGAGGAGGGTTGGGAAGCTTTCGCTTGCAATTGGGTTTTGCGCGCGCGCCAAAAAGATAAAAATTGTACATTCCCGCCAAAAAACAATTCAGAAAAGAATTGCTGCTTCCTCCCAGTCTTATCGCGGTAGTCAAAATGTGGCCAAGTTTTGACTACTCAAACTAAAAAGGGTATTTCATTTAAACGGTTTTCGATTTATCTGCTTAAAAGAGACTTGACAGTTCAACACACTCGATTCCAAGAAGCTCCCGAGATCCACTCTTTTCAAGCGGATCACTGCAAGCACTTACCCTGAGCTCGACTGAGTGAGTTTTCTATTTGTTCGTATCGACTGAGCACCTTGCCGATCGACAAGCTGAACGACTGTGTCACTTCGTTCTCCAATTCCAATGTCCGCATGCGCAACACCAGAGAGAAGAGTTGGAGATAGAGGGAAGAGTTCTACTTATTGAGTAGTCCTGTTTCATTCAGCGGCTTCGATCGTGAAGATCTTGAGCGACTCAAACATGCTCTCACTCTCTGTGCAATCAGGACCAGCTTTGCAGTTGCCAAATTCATTCGGGCCAGAGAAGCCCAGGGTGGGATATCATCTCTAAGCAAAGCATCGCAAGAGGTTGTGTGCGTGGCTAGCAAAGTCAACAATCATATTGTTCAACGCACAGGCATGACTTCTAATATTAATTATTAACGGAGATCCGCCCACATACTCATATCAGCACTTTCGACTTGGACAAACAATATTCACTATCCAGTTAGTCACCTCTCAAATCGCAAAATCAATAGCTTTCTTTCGCAAAGGGTGGTGTTAAAAAACACCAGGGGATGAAAGTTGTTCCACAGCTAAGAGCTCAAAAAGAACCCAAGCATGCGGAAAACGTTGTTGTTGTAGTAGCAGTGGTCACTGCAATCGCTCCTGGTGAGGGAAGCTACGGCAGCGAACGATCGAACGCTTGGCGATCGACCGCTTAACCACCGAAACCGTAGAGGGTGCGGCCCTGACGCTTGAGCGCGTAGACGACGTCCATCGCGGTCACGGTCTTTCGGCGCGCGTGCTCCGTGTAGGTGACCGAGTCGCGGATGACGTTCTCGAGGAAGACCTTGAGCACGCCGCGGGTCTCTTCGTAGATCAGACCGGAGATACGCTTCACACCGCCACGACGAGCCAGACGGCGGATGGCAGGCTTGGTGATGCCCTGGATGTTATCGCGAAGCACCTTGCGGTGACGCTTGGCGCCGCCCTTTCCGAGTCCCTTGCCACCTTTTCCACGACCAGACATGTTGCTGAAGTTGTTGTTGCTTGTTGCTTTCTTGGAAGATTGCAGAATGAGAGACCAGAAGGAAGGTTGCCCGGCTTGCTTGTTTGTTGGCTTGCTGCTGCTGCTGGTCACAACAAACAAGCAAGCGCACAACACAAAAGACAACACACACAAGCACCAGAACCAACAACCCACAAACTCAGCCAGCTTCCCGCCCAGAGCCAAAAGAGATGCCACTCTTGATTTGAACGTCAATTTGATCCAGTGCTCATTTTTTGACGGTCTTATACCCGCTTCCTCGCTTCTGATTGGCTCTCCCCAACGACTTTGCGTTCTCTTCTTTCATTGGTGGAACAATCTCCTTATTCACTTTTAAGTGGCTGAAATTATTGATAAGACTCTATGATTGGATGATAAAACACTGCGGGATGAATTTTGCAGTGTCGGTTTTCCTTTTTGGACTTGAGCAAGCTGACAGGGAAAAGGGTTTTGCAGTTGTGAGCTTTTTGCGCGCGCAAAAATTTCTCGCCTGTTTGCCTTGCTCTTTGTGAGCGACTGACTGTTGTGTGTGTTTGCCCAGGGCTTGCTTGTTTGCCAGCCAGCCTGCCTCCCAATCGACTCACTCCTGAATTTCCTCAGCACCAGCAACCCAACCATCCACAATGGCCCGCACCAAGCAAACCGCCCGCAAATCCACCGGTGGCAAGGCTCCTCGCAAGCAGCTCGCTACCAAGGCCGCTCGCAAGAGCGCGCCAGCCACCGGCGGCGTGAAGAAGCCTCACCGTTACCGCCCAGGTACGGTCGCTCTCCGTGAGATCCGTCGCTACCAGAAGTCGACCGAGCTCTTGATCCGCAAGCTGCCGTTCCAGCGTCTTGTGCGTGAAATCGCGCAGGACTTCAAGACCGACTTGCGCTTCCAGGGCTCGGCCGTTTTGGCGCTCCAGGAAGCCGCTGAGGCGTACCTCGTCGGCCTCTTCGAGGACACCAACTTGTGCGCGATCCACGCCAAGCGTGTCACCATCATGCCAAAGGACATCCAGTTGGCCCGCCGCATCCGTGGCGAACGCTCGTAAGCGTCTTCGCCCCCTTTTTCGAAAGTCGTTCTCGTCCTTGGGCTTGCTTTGTGAGCGTTTGGATGAGATGATCGAGAGAATCAAAGAGTCTGGGTCGTGTCTTCCAGCGCGCTCAATTCTTCAACAATTGGCGCACGAGTTCACCCTTGTGCGTCGATCTTCATCCCTGGTGTTTTTTAACACCACCCTTTTCAAAAGAAACATCGTCAAACGAAAACTTAGAATGTGTAGATTAAGAATGTGTAGCGTTGATGAATAATAGCTTTGAGTAATGGAGTCGCAAAAGCTTCAGCGTAGGGGCTAAGGCGTCGCTCGTGCTGCTCGACAGCATCAACCTTCACTGCGACCTTATGAATGGGGTAGTGTCAGAGCAAAATGCAGGTTTGAGTGATACAATAGTTCATCGGATCTGAGGCCGATGGAGTTCATCCCACCAAGTGGACTCCTGGTAGTGTTGGCTTTCCATCTGAACAACACACGTCTATTCATGATTTACATGACCTGAAACCTGAAAACGTAGAACGTCAAGCTGATCTTGCACCAAGGGGACTGACTCCGTTCATGCTTGTTCCACACATACTCACGCTCGGAGTCTCTGCGAGGAGTCGAATTTCACTCCACACGCAACACACCTTGTGGTGTTAACGCATGCGCATAACAAACAAGCAGACAAGGGGTGAGTTCGTCTTGTTCCACAAGCGATAAATAAACAAATGATGGCAAGCACGTACGCAAAGTCTTCGTCCCCAGCGACCGCGGTCTGCAGGCAGTAGTAGCAGTACACGTGCTTGCAGGATGTGATGTACGGCGTCTAGTTTCACACAACAAACAACCAAGTGCACCAAGCAAACATACAAGAGTAAACACAGCTTAGCATAATGCAATTCATGCGCAAGCGAAAATAAGTCGCAAGAGACACAAACTTACTTGGGGTGGGGCGATTCCGCACAGTGAGCACTGCGAGCGGCTACTGATTTCTGTTGCTGAGCCTCGGAAGGACGACGTCGCTTTACTGCGGCTCCACGTCAAGAACGGCAGCACAAAGTTGCCGAATTCCTACAGAGAGAGAGAGAGAACGCAAAGCGTTAGCTTGCATAGGCAAATGACTTGAATTAAAATATAACACTCGGGAAACAAAGCAATTGCAATTCGTACCATCAAGCCGTCCCAGAGAAGCTGGCGCGTCATGTATTCAAAGTTGATCGAGCGCGGGGTCGTCGATGGCTCGATGCTCTCCTGCGCACATCGGGACGAAACAGAAGAACACGTAGTAGCAGTACACATGTTAGTGATCTCAGTACAAATAAGGTTAAGAGTCAATCCATCACAGACGCACCATTCTCATTGAGAGACATCGCTCGGGAAGCGATCGGTAGGTGCCCTTGCGCAGGAAAGCGAGCAAATTCGCAAACTGGCACGTGATCACAAGCGTCTCGAACCACTTCATCACTTTCAGCAGACGCGTGCGTCGCGCTTCGCTTTTTTCAGCCTCAGGAGTGGACTCACTGGACGCCGCAACCCACCGAGACGACGAGATGTACCGGAACAATCGCTTCCACGCATACGGAGCGCCGACCGAGAGCAGGAAAAGCGCCGCGATGCGCTTCTGCGTCAGCGAGCTCTGCACGAATTGCACATTCTCCAGCTTCATCCCTGGTGTCGGCTATATTAACATCACAAGGCTCCATGTTAGTATCCGTGACATGGTGAAGTTAAAACCACATACATCAGCAGCGAGCGTACCCTTCGAATGCCCGTTGAGAAGAAGAAGAGCATCGCGCCAAGCACCGCATCGATCTCGGGCTTCACACGGTCCATCACGCCAGGCTCGAACATGCTGAACATGGACTTCATCGGGCTCTTGAGCAGCCCCATGATCTCCGAGTCGAGGATCAGCGCGTCCCACTTGTTCACGCGCATCCCCGCCTTCGGGTCGCCCAGGCGCGAGTACTGCACTCTGCGCAGCGGCGACGACTGCATCAGCGACTGCACTTGCTGCTGTTGGGATTCGCGGATCGCCGCATGCGCCGCCGCCAGATGCGCTGGGACACCCATGCCGCCGTCACTCATGTCTGTCTTCCTGTCCTGCTTGCTTTGGGTCCTTTGAGCTCTTCGGTTGAACTTTGAACAGCGTTGACGTAAATGTGTGTGAAATAGTACCGCACATTGTGTATTAGTGGATCATATATGGGGTACTATTAATTGTTCCTTGAAGAGCCACCTGATGGATCGACACAACAACAGAAGCCCCTGCAGCATGCAGATGCAGCTCATCCATGCCGCCGTGTGCGTTGCTCTCTTTCTGCTGGTGCAAGTAACCGGCGGCGTGCGTTTGCGAGAGCACGCAAACGATAGGGCACTCGTGGTCGTGGATGAGACGCAGTGCACAGGCGACTGCGCTGCTGCTGCAGTAGCCACACGTGATGCTCCACTAGCGAAGAAAGAGGACCCTGTGCCCGAGTTCGTGCCAACCCACGAGTGGAAGGACATTCTACCAAACCAAGCGCTGCCTCCGGTGAGTTCATAGTAGCACATTGTGCTTTTAGAACGCCGTCCTCTAGCAGCGAAGCGTATTAACTCTGTACTTGTGTGTTTGTGCTGCTTTTGCGTGATAGGGGCTCTACATTCGCATCAACATGGAGACTGGCAAGAAGGAAGCCAAGCTACTCAACTGAGCCAAACATGTGTGCGGGTTCTTGACGATGGGAACCAACACCACCTGCCCTCGTTCTCTTCACTTTAGAACAACTACCTCATCATTTTCCATAAATAGAGCCACGCCATTTATGAGCAGACGTGCTGTTTACCAGCACACAATGGTCCACGCTCGCTGTCTCTCGCTCAGCGCCACGCGGCGCGCTCTAACATGAACCCATTCATTCATGCGTTCGTTCGCGCATGCGTCCACAAGAAAAAGAGGACAAATGGCAGAGCTCATGAGAGAGTGTCCACGTCACCAAGCGCCATTCCCAAACATGCGAGGTGTGCCGAAGGTCGTCTGAAGGTTGCAGCAGCGTGTCCACAGGCCACGTATCTTCTTGCTGTGTCTTGCATTTGCCCTCCCATCATCAGTTGCGAAATTGACACACAAAAGAGAAGAGGGCAAACGAACGGAAATGACCGACCGAGAGCCAACGAACGCGCGCCTGCGCCGTCGCCACCGCCGCTGCCGCAATGTGAGAACCAGTGTGCGCATGGCGCTGCTGGGCGCGCTCGTGCTGTTTGCGTTTGCAGGCACCCTCGCTGGTGCATCTGCAGCAGCAGGAGGAAGCAGACTGGTCGTGGTGGAGAGCGCCGCTGAAGCTGGTGATGCGAAAGAGACGGCCACGGCGGCGGCACCACCAGTGCCACTGGCAACGAAAGAGCGCATCCCGGAGTTTGTGGCCACCGATGAGTGGAAGGAGATCTTGCCTGGACAGGGCATCCCACGGGTAAGTGCATATTTTGTGTCTCTCATTGCTGTTAAGATATGGTTGAGCTGAGCTTGTTGTATTACGCGCGTGTGTGCGTGTTTGAATCGCGATGTGCAGGGTCTTCATGTGCGCCTGAACCTCGAGACTGGAAAGAAAGAGGCGAAGCTGATGGACCCAACGGACACGGAAGTGGACGAAAGCATGCGCTCGGTGGTGGTTGACCAAGATGCGACGGTCACGGTCGCCACTGACATGGATGGTGAAGTTGACACTGTTGTCACGAAGAAAGCGAGCTCGCACGTTGTCGTTGTCGATGCGGCCGACGATCAAGCTGATGCCGTGGGTAGTGATGAGAACGCGGTTGATGAAGCACCGCCAGCGAGAGAGCCGGCGTGGAACCACGAAAAGATCTACGAAGTGCTGCAAGCGCTGCCTGAGCCACCAACGCTCGACGACGGCATGGACATCCATGAAGCGTACACGAAGCTCTCGAAGGAAGAGTTCCGCAAGCGCATTATCAAACTGTGGAAGCAACGCCAGCAAGACCTGAAAGACGCGATCGGCAGCATGCAGGACGACTCCAAGTACTTGGGCAAGCTGCTCGAGCAGTTCCGCGATGCCGAGCGCGACGGCAACGTGGACGAAATGATGAACGTGCTGGAAGTGCTGGAGTGGGAAGTGCAGGACCTGGACAAGACCCACGTGTTCAACTTCATCGGCGGCTTCGACATCATCACGAGCTACTTGAACTCGACGATCCTTCCCGTGCGCGCACACGCTTCCTGGATCGTCGGCAGCGCCGCGAAGAACTACAAGGACGGTCAGAACTGGGCGATTGACGCCGGTGCGCTGCCAAAGCTCATCGACTCGCTGGCGCTCGAGGTTTCGTCAGGCACCGATGGCGCGAAGCACCTGAAGGCGGTGTTTGAAGTCAAGAAGAAGGCGCTGTACGGCATTTCGTCGCTCATTCTCTTCAACGAGCGCGGTCAGCGGCTCTTTCTGCTGCACAACGGGCCAGAGCTGCTCGCAAGCGTGTTCGATGGCGTGCTCCACCCAACAAGCGTGCAACTCAAGGTAAGGAAAACTATATGCATACAAAGGAGTAGTTCCGAGTTTCTAAACGATGTGCGAGTTGCTAACTTTGTGATTGACTCTCCAACTTGTTCAACAGGCTGCTCTGCTCATCCATGACTTGCTCCTGGAAACGGATCCTGTTTCCTCCTCTGAGATTGAACCAAGCGCGAGCGAGTCGAGTCTGAAGCAGATCCAAGCGATCTTCCGATCCACCGAGTGGTGCGAGCGCCTCTCGTCATTCTTCCTCGAGTACGCGCCAAAGCTGCGCCAGCGCCAGGTGCTGGAGATCATGGGGGCGATGCGCAACCAGCTCCCTGCGTGTCGCGCCACGTTCCAGTCTGCGGGTGTGAAGAGCGTCGTCGAAGGTGTCGCGACGTCTTTTTCCCAGGACGAAGAGCTCGAGGTGGACGAGAAGCGCGACATGCTGGCGTTTGTGCAGGACTTCCTGGGCTTCTTGTAGAGAAAAGAAGATTAGACACACGACAACATAGATGCTGGCTGATTGATAAATTGTTTGCTTGTTTTGATATAAATATATAGGATGGGGAAAAAAGATCCATGTCGATGCCTACTTCTTCGTGACAAAGCCCCACACTTCGACGCACGCGATGTCGAAATCCGTCTCGGAGGTCAGTCGTCTATTGTGCAGCAAACACATGCAAGCAGCAACTCACAGTTAGCCCACTTCAATACCTACAAAGACAACCTCATCTAATGGCCACACGGATGCATACCTGTTCATAAATGTGTCGGATTGAGCGCTGGAGCCTCGCGAGAGGTCCGAGTTGAGGAACCATGCAAAGCCGCCTCTGCGTTTCCAAAATCAACGACGCACACACAGAGTTGTTAAGGTTAGCCACTTTCGTTGCCATAGACACGCACACATATGGCAACTTCAATGCAAAAAATTACGTACCCGCCGCCCATCCCGATTGACTGGTCCGTGCTCAGCATGTACATGCCGTTCTTGCGTGACCACGGGAACTGCTCGAACCGCGGGTGGCACGTGAACACAAACGACTCGCCGTTGCCATAGTACGACGCGCTCTTCTTCCACGGGACAGCAGTAAACCCGCCAAACACGTCGCCGCGCGTGGTCTCCACGACAACCAGCGTCGGGCTCGCGTCGCGCGCATTGCGCAGCAGTGTGTGTAGGCTCGAACCATGCTGCGCGAGGCTGTACAACAACTTCCAGTCGTAGCCGCGGAAGCGCATCGACAGACTCGCTTCGAGCTTAGGCACGAGCGACGTGCTGTAGCGCGCGTCCGAAAGCACTTCGTTCGCCGTGCCGCCGATCAGTCGCGGCAGCACGACCTCGTCGTCTTCGTAATGCGCGAAGAGCCGTTCGGACTTTGAGCGCTGTTTGGGTTTCCACTTCGCTACGGGTTCGTTCGTGTCGTCTTCAGGATGGAAGCTCGCAGCCTTGCGTGGCGGGAGGAAGCCGTGGAACTGGTCTCTGCTGCTCTTGGGCGACGCCTCGGGCTGCTGCTGCAGGTCTCTGTCGCCAGTGTTGTCGCCATTGCCTTCCTTCTTGCTGTTGTTGCTGGCGCCTTCCTCTTGGTCCATTTTGTCTGCGAATGGCAGCACCGGCAGACTCTGGCTGCGCTGCTTCTTGGTGCGGCGCACCTGCAACTTTTGTCCGCGGAAGATCGCGCTGCCGTTCAGCAAGTTATTCATAGCGCGCAGTTCTGATTCGCGCACGTTGTGTCTATCACACAAACAAATCAATTGCAAATCGACGGTGTGTCAGAGTACGATAATGGAGTGACGAAACACTTTAGCAAACAAAAAACAACAACAAGCATAATTGCGACGCGGCGCAAGTAAACAACAAACAAACAAGCAAGCACACATCTGGCGGTTAGCCAGGTTGCACTTGCGCACATGCACGGTCTGTACCTGAGCGCGATGCCCGCGAGCGTGTCGCCGTCCTGCACGACGTATGTGTGCATGCTGCGCTTGTTGGGTTTGGTCGCGAGCGTCTCACTCCAGTTCACCGGTGTGAAGATCTGCAGCATCATCTTTGCAACCGTATTAGCAGGCGCTTTTCCCAGCAAGTTGCTTGCTTGTCGACTTGGGTTGCTGCACGCAAATTGCGTTGTGACAGTGCTGTTGGTGGTCTGACTGGATCAATCTTAATCCTATCCAAACGCAATCACAGAAGAAGCGCCATTTTGGAAGAATAATAGAACTTTGCGAGCACGCACACGCCAGCTGTAATTTGTTTATTTATGCGAGCTCATTGAAGTTTGTATTTGCGCCGACAGGAAATGTGCGTCTCTTCATGCCAATGCTCCTCGTCAGAATGAATGGTTCGAGATTAGTCTCTCCATGCATTCGAGATTAGTCTCTCCTTTGAAATGAATGCATTCGAGATTAGTCTCCTTTGGATGGAGGCGGTAGCATACACAGCACAAATGGGAGTGTTCTGTATGCCATTTTCGCTGGTGGAAAGGGGGGCGAGAGAACCATGCGCAATAATTTGATGCGCAAGTCTCAAAACCTGATAATTTTGTCTCTCATTAAAGCTCATGGTATTTTCTCAGAAATTTTCTGGTCCTCGCATTTGTCTGAAAAATACTAAAGTCTATCTCAGTTAATAACGACCCTGAGAGTTGGCAAAAGTATGGTTGCGATTTTCAATTGACTACAGCTGGCCATCTACTAAGCCCCATTTCGCGCTGTGTGGATCATTTGATTCGTTAAAAAGAGGGATTTTTTAGAGCATAAATCCACGCTTTCAAAAGATCAGTCTGTGCTGAGAACGCTCGCGACAAATACGACAAGCATGAGCAGGTAGACGGCACCGAAGACGCACCACCGCAAAATCCGCCGCCTGGCGAAGACAGTGGCACAGATGATCGTTGATGTGCGTACCTACTTCGATAGAGAAGCGACTGAGCAGAAGCGGCTACTGCTGACGCAGCCTGCGAAGTGTACTGCCGAGTGTCTTGACGTCTCTGAGACGCTGGTCAAGAAATCATGCAAAGTGGTCGAGTCAGGGGACGCGCTCCCGAGCGATGACGAGCCCGAGACACGCGAACGGCAACGTGCAGTCCTAGAAACGCTTTTCCCCACCATCCGAGCCACAATGTTCGTGATATTTCGCGCCAAGGAGCCTGTTTCTCTCAATACTCTCCTCGCCAAGCTCCAGGAGCTGCATGTGACCAGATCCAGTGGATGAATCTGGAGTCGAGCGACTCTCCACCGCGTTTTCACAGCGGAGCTGTCATTTCGCTTTGATAAACGGCCGTCGCACTACCACGGCATGAAAGAGAAGCAGTCTGTGGCGCTCCAACGGCTGCGCTACATCCGAGTGGTTCGGCGCTATCGAGGAGAGGGGCGGGAGATTTTCTATCAGGATGAAACCTGGGTGACAAAGAACATGACGCCCACGAAGTGCTGGATAAACAAAGACGGCGAGGGTGCCCCCACTGCTCCATCAGAAGTTGGCATGCGCTCTACTGTGTGCCGCGTGGGCAGCGAAGACGGGTTTGTCGACGGTGCGGGTCTCATCTACTGTGCCAAGCACGCTCTTCAAGGGTCGGACTATCACAGCGAAATGAACTCGAGCATCTTCCTCGATTGGCTGGAAAAGCGAGTATTCCCTGTGATCCCCCCGCGATCTGTGCTGGCTATTGATCGAGCAACATACCACACTGTCCTCATAGAAGAGTCAAAGCCCACAAAGGCCACGCTCACGAAAGCTGAACTCGTAGAGTGGCTGGTGAAGGAAGGTATTGCGTCTGACATCGACGGCCACACTGTATCGACTCCTGACGGCTACATGGCTGTGAAAAAACGGAGTTCCAAAATCTCACTCCTGGCGGATGCAATAGATCAACTTTTCACAGACTAAGTGAGCCAAGGGGTGAGGCTTTCAGTCCGACAGCAAGCGAGGGATGTAGATAAACGCAAGCACTCAATACACTCCTCAAAGTCAAATACCTCACGCTGTGTACCCTTTATTAGCCCTTTTGGATTGGCCGCAATGGGAAGCACGCACGAGATGTCACTCAAAACGACTAAAAGGTGGGTTGCCCGAGAGACGCTCCTTCGACACGCGAGGGAAAGGAAATACAAACATACGGGGGGCTAGCTTTACTTCTTCTGTAAAGCTAGCACGCAAGCTATACACACAATCAACCTGAAAGCGCTTACTTCTGACTCTTAGGGATCTGTGATCAACGTAGCTTTTTGGGGCTACGGATCTGTGGTCAACCGGCTTTTATACCAGGACCTGGTTATCAATGTACAAGCGCTTCTAAGCTACTAATACAGACACGGGTGGCTGTCAACACATACGTTGAACAGCACGGAAAAATACAACGTCTAGCTTGTACTACTCCACACAAATGTAGAACAAGCTGACTCACAGCCGTTACGTACAACACACACGCACGAACGGCCAATCGAAATCAGAAACTCTTTTGTATGAAGACGCGTCGGCACAGGCCGGCGCGTGTGGGACTTAAACAAAGTACCAAGGCCAAAGCAAAGCAAGATCTCAATAGAAGGGAAGGGAAAGCGAGCGTTCCTTGTATACACAGTTTAATTCACAAAAGCACTCTGAATACACAATATGCAGCGCCTACACACACACGTAATTCGCCAACTCAGGCTCACCTACTGTGGATGCTTGGACTGCGACGCTGAAGAGATGCTAGGGTTTCAACTGAAGCGGAGGGGGTTGATTCGAAGGCCACTTGGTTGCCACGCGGAAAGAGGAAGACCTGATCACCACGAGGAAAAAGGAAGACTGTTATTGTGTGGAGGGAAATCCCTCCTTTAAAACTCAAAGAACTAATAAAACCTACAAAATATGACGGTTCTACGGTAGAGCAATATTTACGAACTGGCTACTGCGAATGGCATAATTACGTGCATTAGCATTTGAAGCGCGGCTCGTGACCTGCCGATGCTACGGAGTTTTGAGCTCGGCTCGGCTCGCTGGCTATCGCGCTTGATGGGTAACAAGAGTGATGGTCACCCAAAGTCTCTCGCGCTTGACGGCTGTTTGATGGGCACAACGAATACGGCACAAGCCGGTTGGCTGCACACCAGAGTAGTTCTTCAACTCGCGTGCAGAAGCTCACCGTCCACGAAGGTACGTCCGCGACCGCGCGCTTTTTAGCAAGCCACTTCGTCACAAGGCGCTCAAGAAGGTCGAACTGAAGGCTATGTGCAAGCAGCACAAGCCTGCTCCGGTACCCCAGGCCCAGGTACTTGCCAGGAAGTTTGATTGTGATGTGTTGTTGCTGTCGGTTGCCAACCCGGAGCTCAACCCAATCAAGATGGCTTGGGCGAGTGTGAAAGGCTATGCAGCAAAAGAAACGTGAACTACTCGCTCACTGATGTCGAGCGTTTGACGTTAGAGCGCTTTGGACAAATTGGAGCCGACGGGTGGTCTAAGTATGTTCGCCACTGCATCAAAGTTGATAACGACTACTACGATGCAGCAGACGACATCCCATTTTAGTTCATCGAAAACTAATCTTTTTTTCGTAGCCCACAACTTCATCAATACAGTATTGTTTTCATTCCGGATCAAACTCAAACAACGTCAAGATACCCAATTTTGTAAATTCTCAACTTTTCCCGCCAAGTCGTCACAAATTCAAATTTTCAAAAAAAAAATACCATAGTCGTTATTAACTGAGATAGACTTTAGCAGAGGATTGAGGATTCTCAGATCTGATATACATATTATCAGGTTTTGAGTTGTAACTGTACTTTCTCTTTAAAATGACGGTGTTTGCCTGAACTTGTAAAAAATAATCGTCTTAAAATACATGTATGGTTTTTGTCTGCCACGTTGAAGAGGCTATCATTTTTGAGAGTAAAAAAATCACAAACTCGTTACGAAAGAGAGGGCTCTTTCTGTACCATCCGAAACCGAAAAACAGATTATACAGAGCAATCATCCAAAAACCTCATTTTTCGGGTGATTCCAAGAGCTCTTTCCAACAATTCAGTACAAATTGCAAGAAAAGTTCTGGAAACTATACAGTGCGCGCCAAAATCTTAGGGACATCCCCAAAAGTTCTCAAACATTTGAATTTCGCGCGCAAAAATGAGTTTCCAGACGAGCTGT
>JAASGK010000282.1:0-30066 GCA_023334195.1 Globisporangium emineosum
AGAGGAAGACGAAGAGCCGCCAGGACGCGCTGTGCGCTCGTTTGCGCAGAGTCAAGGACGACCTGCTCAAGCCACACCTGCCGTCGATGAGTTCCGCAGCAGTTGTAGGTGCAGCGCGTGCGAACAGGGCGAGTGTGAGACGTTCCGTGTCTGCAAGAACCCTAGACCGTACAGGAGCGGCAGTTAAGATAAAGGTGAACTCTTTCGAAGGATCCAGAGACTGTCGGGTTCGCAGTGGTAAAGCTTCTGAGAGACGAGAAAGAATGGAAGACGTGAAGACCACTTGTTGTCCACAGGGTAAGTCTGGGATTGAGGATGGAAAGCCCAAAGGCACAAACCACCCTCTTGCTTATGCATGCCACTACCAAGTGAACCAAACCAAACTGACTGGTTGCTAGAGCTCATTGAAGTTCCCAAGAGTCGCCACTTACCAAGAGTTGCCTCTTTTACTATAAATGCGGAAGTGCGCCACACTTTACAAGTGCGCACTCCGACTCATAGCAGCATCTTGCGTCACGGGTCAGAGATACGAACGCCGCGTCGAACATCTGGAAGGTGGCTACGAGCGCGATCGGAGGAAAGGGTCACCCCGAGTACCTTCAAAGGCCCGGAGGCTCGATCAGTGGTGCTATGTCTATGTCAGTAGGGAACGAAGTTCCTGGGTGTCTTTCGACGCTTCCACGCAACCACGATTTGACGTAAAGCGCGTCAAAGTGTACTATTAGTACTCTCTAATTTAGTACTTACTGGGTAACATAAATTGAAAGAGAACAAAGTTCACACCTCGCTGACTCAAGCGAGGAGCACGGGAAGGAGACGCATGCTGAAGAGCTGTCCCAGTCGCAATGGAGTTCCACATCACTGGAGTGGAGGGTAGATGGTACTGCAGGCGCAAGCACCACCAAGAAGGCGTATTAGTCGCTTTGATCCCGAGGACTCCATGCTGCCAGCATCATGGTGGCAGTCCAGGTCAATGATGATTTACCGTTTACAGCCAATCACAGCACCATTAGATCGGAATGCTAGAAACTAGTGGCGATCTTCAATTCTCAGATAATCTCTTTCAGTTGGCTACATGTGAACCAGAGTCCTCGCGGGTATCTGCATCCGAGATTTGTTTACGTCGAAGCGAACGTTTGGGGAGGCCGGGCGCTTGATTTGTTGTAGTTGCTGCTACAGTAGTAGTATCTGACAACGGCGACAATCATGGGGACGGTGAGTGCATCGTCATTGCGTGCTTGTGTGTTGTTGGGGTAAACGACATGTCGGCTGACAAGAGCAATTCAGGTTGCACAGCATTCCAAAACAACATTTTTGAAGAAAAATTGTTTGTGGTTTGTGAGTTTCCACAATTCGACAACCAACAAAGTTTGTTGGTTGTGGTGCTTGGTCGGATTGTGTGTATCTAAATCCTTCAATAGAAGTTATCTATCTACAAATCCTTATTTGACTGAGTGTTTTTTGTTACCAGTATGGTGATGGATGGATAAAATTGTGGAGGTAACTTGATGTCCCGCACCAAACGAGAAAGTCGGGGTTTTCGGCAACAAGTGGTGATTTTCGGCAAAAAATGGTTTGTTTTTCTCACGCTTTCTCGCTGTTTGTGACTTCCACGCTTTGAAATTGGATTCTCCAAGCAAAAATGATCGCTTTGGAAAGGGTATGCAAAAGTTGGGTGGCGGCTGTGGAAGATCTCTCTGTGCACGTACCGGTATTCTTTGTTTCCACAGCACCGCAAATGATGAGCGTTTTTAGCAAGAGCAATAAAGAGATATCGTCTCCATATTACGGGGAATTGAGATGTGGCTCAAATTGAATGAGTCGCCCCATAATTCTTCTGTTCTCGAGAGCTCCGGTCATTTTTACTCATTCGTTTAGCATTTTTTCTGCAGTAAAACTAGTTTATAAATTATAACATCTAACATTGAAATCTAATACAAATACATGTCCAGCTAAAGTTTACTCACTTCGACCAATTTCCTAAATACAACTTTTGGCAACCTATTGCTATTCTAACATGTCTCCTAAAATCAAAAGCGTCGCGACATTTTGGCGGATTTTCCGCCCTCTCTTCCGCCTTTCTTGTCTCTCCAAAAGTGATCTTTATCATTGAGAGAAAATCAGCACATAAATAAAAAAAGACCCTTTCCAAAATATCACACACAACAAACCGCCGCCAAGTAAACCCATCGGAAGAGAAAGCCAAAGAAGAACAAAGGGGTCGACGCCATCACCAGAGCACCAGCTATTAGCTTCCAGCAGGCAGTCGCACCACATCACAGTCCCGGCCGCATACCAGCACGCAATCCATCGCTCATGGCGTCCTCCCCCAACCACGCGGTGCTACGCAACCGCTCGACGCGCGCGTTCTCGCAGATCGAAGAGCCGTCGCTGCTGCGCCAGTTGAACACGCAGCCGCCGTCGCCGCCAGCATTAGCATCACTAACGAATGGCATCCTTAAGGCCAAGACCGTCGAGATCCGGAGGCTCGTGTCGCCCACGCGGTCGTCTGCATCATCGAGGACCCCGCCGACGACGCCGCCGCATTCGACATCCGCATCGCCAGCGCAAGCGAACGGGAAAGTAGCAACAGGGAAGCCGCCTGTGTTTGCAAAAGGCACGTCGATGAGCCCCGAGCAGAGGGGTCACTCGCGCACAAGAGAGAACGCAGCAACAGTAGGATCAGGACCAGCAGCAGCGACGCCACTGCCACCCGCACCATTGCGCGACACAACCGAGTGGCGAGAGACAGCGAGTCGACTGAGCGAGCGCGTAAGGGAGCTCGAGTTAGAAAACCGGCTGCTGAAGAATGGCGGGCGTCCAGCGTCACTCTCGATGATCGAGCCGCCAAAGACGTTTTCAGGGGGCGAGATGAGCGCCATGCTGCACGCCGCGAAAGCGGCAGAGGCGGAAGACGCGCTCGTTCATGAGAGCAGAGGATTAGGAGGAGCAGCAGTGCAACAGCAGCAACAACACCAGTATCCGCAGAGCCAGGGAGCCAACACCAAGAGAGGCTCGATCTCGAAATCGAAAAGCTATGCGAGCGGATTCGGATACACGGGGCTGACGGTCGCGGAAGCCATTGCGGCCTCACATCGCGCGCGCACGAAGCGATCGACGACCGCGAACAACAAACCGGTCGAGAAGCTCCGCGCAGGCTACTGGAACGGCGAGAACAACGTCAAGAGCAGCTTTAGCTGCAACAACTTGGCGGACATTGAGCGACGAGACCTCACGATCGAGAAGTTCAAGCGACCGCATTCCGCGACGCCGACGCCAATTCCAGAAGTTGCATCGCCAGTACAAGTGCAATTGCCACCAGCGCCAGCTCCACTGCCGCCAGCGCCAAAGAGGCTCCCGCCGACACCCGTGTTGGAGAAATCCAGCAGCACGAACACGCGCGGCGCTACCCGTGGCAACCGCGACGCAGCGGCGCTCATGAACTCGTTTTCGCGCAAGAGCGATTCGTTCCACCACTCGACGTCGACTGCGAATCTAGACATGGACAACGACTTTGGCGCGACGCACAAGCAGCAGCTGGCGATCGCGACGTCGTTTCGCGCACCTGAGGCGACGCTGCGTCGCAGTTCGTCGAGTTTCCAGAGCGTCGTGGACACCACCGTGGAAGAAATGGATGATGATGACGACACCTCGGGCGGAGAAGCGCTCGATTCGTTCACGACTGATCATCGCGTGACGTCACCGCGATCGCTCCAGGAAGAGGGACTGCGCTCCACTGGCTCGCTGATGGCGCCACCGCGAAGGGGGTCGTCATCTTCTAGAGCAAGTCGGAAACCACCAGCAGCAACAACCAAGCGACCGAGCAGCAGCGACGTGCGCATGTGGGTCGGCACGTGGAACATGGGGGCAGCGGACCCGTTTGTCGACGGGAGCGGCATCATCGACGAGCAGCGCTCTGGCGCAATGTTGCAGCACTTGCTACCGCACGGGTACCAGTTGTATGTGCTTGGCGTCCAGGAAGGCGTCTCTGAGAACGTGTATCATACAGTGGAAGCGTATCTGAACCGCAATGACCGAGGCACGCGGTATTATCGCATGGAATTGCGCAACAGCAACTTCCTGTTGTCAAACAAGAACCACCCGATCGACGCTGTGATCGATGCAGTCCATGGACGAGGAGACGGCGCTTTCATGGGCACCAAGTTTACAGGATTAGCAGTTTTCATCTCAGCGGATGTGCAGGACAAGGTCAAGCTCGTGCGGTCAGGCGTGCACAAGTTCAACATCACGAGCGGCTCAAAAGGTGGCGTGGCGGTCGCATTGCTGGTCAACAACACGACGATCGTGTTTGTAAACTGCCACTTGGACGCGCGCAACGACACGTACCGCCGCGAGCAAGTGCGCAACCTGAACGCCAACCTAGGCAAAGTCATGGGCCACTACAGCTTCGACCTCACGGAGCAGTTCCACCATGTCGTGTGGATGGGCGACATGAACTACCGCATCGTGCATTTGGACCCGCAGATGGTGCTGCACATGCTCGCGGAAGGGCGGAACCTGGAGTTGCACGACAAGTTTGACGGTCTGCTTAACGACCGACGCACGAGCGGCATCTTTGAAGGGTTCACGGAGCCCAACAAGTTTCCGGACTTCTATCCAACGTACAAGAAACTCCCCAAGCGCGGGTTTGTGAACGAGACGCTGCCGTCCTGGCCGACGCTGGTGTATCGTGTGCTGTACAAGGAGCCTTTCTACAAGGGGGGCAAGGTGAAGAAACGCGTCCCGGGGTGGTGCGACCGCATCCTGATCCACTCGCTGCTGGTCTCAGACTCGAAGCTCATGCCGGAGAAAGTGGAGAGTCCGTTCGAGAGCTCGACGACGTGGATCGACAACTACCGATCGGTGAACCACGGCAACGGCATGGACGTGAGCGACCACAGCCCCGTGTTTGCGACTTTCGTGCTGAGCTTCCCGTACTTAGGTAAAGATTCCTCCGGCGCCAAGTTCTCCCCGCATGGCGTGTCGAGACGCACGGCGCGCTCGCAGTCGACGCTTTCGGACGGCAAGGGGATCACACAGTTCCGCCAGCAGACCGCCACGGGGAGCTACTTTGACCAGCCGAAGGTCGTGCGCCACATCAACACCGTGCGGCCCGTGTCCACTGTGCTCATCGTGTCGAACATGCAGCTTTACTGGAACGACAAGGCGCTGGTCCCGAAGAAGACCCGCGTCGTAGCGCCCCTTGTCGGTGAAGACCTGAAGCAGTGCGATGTGATCGGCGAGCGAAACCAGGAAGGCCACGCGTTGAGCCTGTCGCTGAACGCGCTGATCCAGCACAGTCGACCGCTCGAGCAGCTGCACATGCTCGTGTGGGTGAAGAACGACTCGATCGTGGGCCACTGCACGCTCTCGCTCAAGCGCATCGCGCGCCAGGACGAAGGCGGCGGCGACGTGCGCTTCCGCGTGCCGCTCTACAACAACTCGATGCGGCTGTACCACGAGGGCCACCCGCTGCTCGTCGTCTTCTCGGTGCGCGCCAAGACGTTTGCCAAGTAAATGGAGATTGGCAATGGAAGACAGCAAGACACCAAGACAATGATGATGATGATAATGAGGTGTATTGAGGAACGCTTAGGCGACCAGCAATATCCATCCCAAGCACTACCCCCCGGAGGCGATGTCACGCTGGGTCGGGTCTATCTACGATGCCGTCACACGACACCCCGAAAGACACCAAGACAAGGCACAATGAGACAGGCTAATAGCAAACAGACAGACCCACCCACGCACGCAGAGACACAGAGAGAGAGAACCCCCGAGGCGTATTATACAGACCACTGCATTTTGCAGACGATATTCATTCACATTAGGAGCAGGTAAAGAAACAAAAGGAAATAATCAATGCTGGTTGACAAAAAGGTTGCTCATGTGCATTGTGCATTGTGCATTGTGTGTATTGCATTGCACTCACATGGCAAGCCAAAGGTCGCACGCACCTTTTCGAGTTCCATCGGACCTTCAAGGCGCTTCACCGAGCATTTCGCTTCGAAGCATCGGTCGCTTGATCCCAAGTGCAGTATCTATCCGTTCCCCCTGCGAGCGTGTGCGCTTGTTGAAAGTGATGTCGGCCGAGAACCAGGAGCCCCAAGCGTCGTCACTGCCACCACCATCGCTCCATGGGGACGACGCGCTCTTTGAGCTCATCCCGGACGGTGTGCCGCTGCTGAAGAGCTCGGACGTGAAGCAGAAGCTGCTGCAGTGGTGCGTGCGTCATGGGCGTTCAATTGCTCACTGAGAGGTTCTATCCAATGGGCTTGCTGACATTGTTGTTGTATGCTCTCTCCGGGCGACTAGGAACCTGAACGAGTCGCTGCAGATCCGCCGCTTCCGCGTCAAGAAGCGCGTCGCGAGCGAGCGCGCAGAGGAGCTCATCGCCCAGTTCTTCCGGGACGAGCGCGTGCGCACGACACTCTCCGTACGTAATAGTAGCTCTCTCTCTCTCACTCTTTCCATTTGCGCAGCATACTCACCATACACATGTCCCCATGCGTAGCTCCCCATAGAGTCCATAAGCTCATGCAAGCAGCCGCTTGAATGCCACTCGCTTAACGTAAGCGTGACGAGCCTGTCGTTCTTCGATCGCCTCGTGGACGCAGGCATCGTAACGGGCTCGGGCTCGCTGCGCCGCTGCCTGGACGAAGTGTACGATGGCGCGACTGCGAGCGACCTGCTCAAGGACCTGTTCGTGAACCCCGAGTCCGAGCACGCGGAGCTCTTCAGTGAAGACAACGAGCAGAAAGAGTTCATCTTCCAGCTGCTCAGGGCACTCGTGGTCGGTGGCTCCATGTGCCAGAGCGACGAGAGCTTCGCGCCGTACGAGCGCATGGCCAAGCTGCTCTACAAGGCGCTGCTCTCGGTCAAGAAGAGCGCGGGCGACAGGTCGACGGTGCAGGTGACGTCGCTCGCGTACGCCGTGAGCGGCGGCGACGTGTTTCTATTGCCGCCTTCGCGCTTCAGCTCGTGCTTCGTGGTGCTGGACCCCAAGAAGCGCTGGCTCACAGTGTGGCACAACCACTTCAAGCCATTTTGGTGAGCGCAAAGTGGGTCAACAATGATCTGATTGGGTATAAATATATTCGTTTTGATGCTATGATTGGCTGGATATTGGAATTGTATATCATGATTGGTGGAAATAGGGTGAATATCTTCCCACCAGTTTCAAAATTGATTGACACGAGCAAACTGATCGAATCAAAAATGCAGCAGCAACACCGCGTGCCCATTCGTCTCGGTACGCTGCGCACGTCCGTGAGGGACTCGCCCGCCGCCGCAAACATATCCGTACACATTGAGAGCAGCAGTGCTAACAGCAGCGGCAACTCCAGCAACCTTGGTGCTGCGCTCTTCTCGGCGTCGGTGGCGCGCGTCTGCCGCGTGTGCACGCAGAATGCCTCGCGCTACATGTGTCCGCGCTGCAACGCGCCGTACTGCAGCGTCACGTGCTACAAGCGCCACGGCGAATCGTGCACCGAACGCTTCTACGAAGAGCACGTGCGCGACGTGGTGCAGCTCGACAGCAAAAGCGCGGGAGAAGGCGAGCGCGAGGCACAGCGCAAGATGAACAACATGCTCGCGCGCGTCAAGCGCTTCCAGGACGAGTCGGCCAGCGGCCCGCTCGGCGTTCCAGAGACTGGCGGTGCTGCTAACGAAGAAAAGGAAGAAGAGCGACAGGTCCAGGTGCTGGAAGCGCTGGCGCAGCTCGCGCTGCTGGACGAAGAGCGCATTTCGATGGACGACCTCACGCCCGCGCAGCGCAAGCAGTTCCTGGCCGAGGTCGCGGGCGGCCGGCTGAGCCAGTTCATCAAACTGTGGACACCCTGGTGGCTACTGGACGCGCGCAAGTACGAGCACGAGACCGAGGCCAAGCGCCGGCAGCTCGTCATCGAAGAGGTCAACAGCAGTCGCAGTGGTGATGATGGTGAGGGCTCTATCGAGACGGATGATGACAACGACGAAGAAGAAGCCGCAGGACCAGTCATGATCGAGTCCTCCGCGTTCCCCGTTGGGGTCTTCACGAGCGCCAAGAAGAGCGCCATGCCCGCAAGCCTCGATGCCTTGCTCCCTGATGGGCGAGCGCCTTCGCCCGCGCTGTGCTTCCACGTGGTCGAGACGCTCTTCAGCTACGCGCTCGTGCTGCGCACGTTCAACGGCGACTGGCAGCAGGACCCTGGCGATGCGGCGACCACACTGCTGCACCTGAGCACTGTGCTGAGCGCCGACGCCAAGTTCGAGTCGATCGAGCACGTGCTGCACGCGTGTCTGCTCAAGCGTATCGACACCGAGTACGACGGTGTGGGCTCTGGCGCGACGGGCTCCCATGAGGTTGGCCAGCGCATCCTCCACGACGTGACGCTGCTGCTGCGCGCCAAAGTGTTTGTCCTGGATGCGCTGAGCGACGCGCAAGAGATGCTGGTCGCGTACAAGAAGGAACTCGAGCAGGCGGCAGTTACTCCGGAGTCAGCAGCAAATGTCGATACTACGAAAACCAAACCCAGGAAGAAAGCCGCCAAGGAGCGCCGCCATGCGCTCAAGAAGCTGGCGCTCGTGGACCGAAAGCTGCAGTTCTTCCAGACGTGGGCGTTCCACACGCCCGAGCGACAGTTCCAGAGCACGGCGCGCGAGATTGAGCGAACGGCCGTAGCGACCGAGGCGTTGGGACAGTAGGAATAGAGCAGAACGCGACGTCTTTGCGAGGGCACACTTCGTGGCTTTCCCTACGCACTTGCTCCTTCAGCACCACACGCTGGACTCCATGCGCACTGGACCGGAACGCTGCGCCATACAAGTGCACGACTCACCTCGGCCGTTGTGTGGCAGTATCCAATTTCTCATCATGGTGCTCGCATTTGGATGGTCGTATAAAAATTGTAATTCACTTGTATTTTGTTTATCATTTTACTCGTTTGCTCTTTGCGCCTCTCGTGAGGCATGGGGTGGTTTGGTTGATTGTAGTTGATCTGTTTGTTTTTGTTGTTTTTTGTTGTTTCTTTTCGCTTTGTCATGGGGTGACGAGACGCTCGCTCGCTGGACTCTCTCTCTTTCTCTCTCTCTCTCTTGCGTCCATCCAATTTGCGCCATTCGTTCCCAGGAGCTTCGGAGGCGCCAGGTGATATACACGGCGGCGCAGGCAGCGAGCGACCTTTGCGCTTTCGAGGCTTGTCTTCACATCTTCACATCTTCAGGGTAGAGCCAATCGCCAACTTGACGGACGGACGGACGGCTCGACATAAAATAATAATTTCACACGCCAGCAATTTCACAAAAATGAACATGTGTGCAGGCGGAGACAGCGGACTGGGACTCAAGGCACGCAGCCGCGTCGACGCCAGTCACTCCCTTGTCATGGCTCAGCTAGCCTTGGTATCCATCCACTCATGCGCTCGGCGGGCCGCTGCTTGTGAGCGCGTTGAGCGCCGTGATCCACTTGTTGAACTCGCGGCTCGAGGACGCCGTGAGGATGAGCTTCTTGCCGGTCTGCTGGAACTCGGGCGTGTTGATCGCGAACGTCATGGCCTTGGGGTCCGACTCGATCGTCGCGTCGTTGAGCATGATCGAGCTCGACTTGGCGCCAACCTGGTGCACCATGCTCTCCTTCTTGTAGCCCGTGAGGCGTGTGCCCTGGAGCACGAAGAAGCGCTTCTTCGAGCCGATGAAGCGGCGGCTGCTCGCCACTTTCAGCAAACCCTGCGTGCACGTGAACGGCAGGATCGCGCGCACCCAGATGACCGGCCCGATGAAATTGTCCACCAGCACGTACTCGCTCTTGGGCGTTGAGATCAAGATCTCCTGGAACTTGGTGCGCGAGCTCACCGTCACGATCTGCGAGCACATGATCTCGTCTTCTAATAAATTAGTGTCGCGGTTTACGAGCAGCAGGCGCTCGTGGTCGGTCAGCAGCAGGTGGTACCGCTTCTTGCGCTTGAGCGTCACGGGGCCCGCGAGCAGGATGCTCTCGCGCGTCTTGAGCAGGTTGTCCCAGATGCGCATCGTCGGCGAGCGCACGATCGCCACGATCGCGTTGCGGTTCTTACGCTTCACGGCGCTGCACACGTCCGGTCGCATGGACAGCACCATCTCCTTGAGCACGTCGATCTCCTTGGCCGAGAGTACGCCATCCGTCGCGAACCCTTCGCAGAACTCGAGCATGTCCTCGACGAGCATGTGGTCACCCTCACCGCCGCTCTGGCCGCTGCACGCTGAGCCACGGCGCGAGCCTGTTGTGGTGGCGCGTGGGGACGGTGCCACGGTCGACGCAAACGAGAAGCGGCTCGTCATCACGCCCGTGGACCGGCTCGGGGTCTGCGGCGCCATCTTGGAGCGCGCAAACACGACGATCATCGGCCGCGTGGGGCGACTCAGCAGCGCGATTGCGCGGTTGTACTCGAGCCCGCGGATGATTTCGCCGTCCACCGCGTGGATGACGTCGAACTGGCGCACGCCGTGCGCCTCCGCGTAGCCGACGATGTTCGGGTGCGCCATGGGCAGGTCCTTGACGATCACGTTCACGTCGTCGGTCGTGATGGTCATGTTGAGGCTCGCGCCGCGGAACTCGACCGCGAAGAGCCCGTTGCGCTGGAACGGGCGATAGAACTGGATCGCGAGCGGACGCGTCTGGGTCTGCAGCATCTGCACGATTGAGTCGTAGCTGCGGCCGACCGTGCGCGCGCCCTGCACCTTGTAGATGACGTCGTCGATCTGCACCTTGCCGCTGGCCTCGGCCGCACCGTAGCCGCCATCGGGGCGGCGCTTGAACTGGTTCACGATGACCGAGTCGTTCTGCTCGCGGATGGTCATGCCGAGCGCGCGGTCGGAGAACACGACCTCGAACACCTCGCTGCGCTTCATGGGCGCGAGCGCCTCGGTCTTGGGCGAGAGGCAGAGACAGAGCGGGTGCGCCACCTGCGCCAGCACGTCCTTGCTGATGTGCACGAGGCTCGAGTTGGCCGTGTCGATGAGGTCCACCCACGCCTCGTCCGACACACCAAACTGCGTGCGCAGCTGCGCCTCGATGAGCGACTCGAACACCTGGTCCGGCAC
This sequence comes from Globisporangium emineosum, assembly GCA_023334195.1. Taxonomy (NCBI): domain Eukaryota; phylum Oomycota; class Peronosporomycetes; order Pythiales; family Pythiaceae; genus Globisporangium; species Globisporangium emineosum. The sequence goes on from JAASGK010000282.1 coordinate 11,059, forward strand.
GTTCGGGTCCCACGAGATCACGCGCGTGGACGCGTCGTCCAGGTCGATCACGCGGATGCTGCACGTGCCCATGGCCGGGAGGCTGCTGGCGGAGGACGCCTGGCGCTGCTGCACGGACATGCGATCCATTATTCTGTGTGAGCTGCGGGTTGTCGATTGTCGAATGCTGGAGCTGGCTTATTAAGATAGAGAGAGCAATTCGTGTTCTTCACTCGCTTGCTTTGTTGTTTCCCCTGTCGCCGCGCACGTGTGGATGGATGGATGTTGCGGCTCTTGCGTGGGGAGTTGTGTTGCGCTTGCTTGCTGGCTCGCTTGCGTTGTGTGTTGAGGAAGTGAGGCAACAACACTTGTGGGCTTGCTTGCTTCTCTCTCTTGCGCTCGCAACTTTGTGTTGTGTGGGTGTGTGAGCAAAAAACCAAAGGCGGAAAAAGAGGGAGCTCCAAATGTGGTGGTCCACAACAACAAAATTGCATGCGAAAAAATCCACTGTTCCGCTTAAGTGCGCGTCGAAATTTCGAATGCTCGGATAGAGAATGCGGTTGTCAATTCGAATCATCACATCCAAGGAAAAAAAATAGACCAGGCAGACGGATGAAAGATTGGGGCATCGCGAGCCAAAAATGTGTCCGATCGCGGAGATTGGAGGCTGAAGCACGCCCCGTCCACTCCCCACAATGAAAAAAGCCCCATGTACATGGCGCTGCCATCCTCAGCATATGCAATCCGAGTCATACAAACGCCAAGTTAAAACCAGGTTGTGCTTGGCATTTGGACGACCAACATACAAACGCCAAGTCAAAACCAGGTTTGGCACGACGACAGGCTTCAGAACAGCCCTATCCCTCCGTCACTGAGAGTGCTGAATGTAGTGTATTTGTGGCTAGGGCGTTTCGCTTGGTGTGGGCCATCTTGAGCATTTATGAGCAAAAATTCCGCAAAATCCAGTAGCCCACCGTAAATCCGTCGTTAATTTGACTATGAAAACACTGCGTCTAGCACCGCGCTTTTCATAGAGCAAAAAATGGATACTCAAGACAACATGCCAGCGCCGAAATTTTTGCTGCGCGCGCTCAGTTCTGACTTCCTCCACGAAATGAAACGCTCGCGCGCTGGCTTTCGCGTAACGGCTCGGCTCTTGGATCGCAAGTGACTGGCAGCTTGTCACGAGCGGACGCCAACCAAACACGCGTGCTTGTGGTGGTGCTTGGGAAGATCGATTGAAATTGGTTTCAGCATGTTCACATACACTTGTGAGAAAGTTGAGCAAATGCCATGGCACCACCACGCAACAGCACCGTTCCAGGGCCGCAGATTAGGATACACACGCGCGCACATGCAATTGTATATGCATGCATGCGTTGCGTGTGAGTTCAGCAACAGTGGATAAGATGGCATGCGTGCGCAAGTTATGATGGCAGAACGAAATGGATGGCAACATGTCTCCTCGGATCTTTCGTCAGTAAGCGGTGGTGGGTGTATACATATTCCCAATCCCCAGCAATGAGCCGCCGCCAACAGCATCTCAAAGAGCGCCACGTTGGCCCATTCAAGAACGGGAATGTTTACTGTGGCGGCTCCAGCAAGCGGGGTGATAAGCTACTCAGTACCAGGTACAGTATGCGCGTCACGCATCAAAGAGCCAAGTCCCGCACACACACACACAGCCTTCAATGCAAAATGTGTGTGACTGGGATCCTGAGATAAGCAAGCAAGCGCCGCAAAATGGAGAGCCATGTCTGGGGTCTTTCACACATTTTGCATTGCGGGAGAGCGACTGAACGAGCGGATGGGGCGGAGACGCACCGCCGCCACTCCGCGTTTTGAGGCGAGTGCCTCAAAACTGAACTATTCAAGACGAGGCCCTTGCGGGAAGGAGCGAGTTTCAGACCGTTTCTCCAGTATGCCGTGTTGCGAAAGCAATCAGATGGTGATGCTGTTCTGAAGAAGACTGATGCACATCTTTGCGTTGAACTGAGAGGGGGAATTGGAAGTTCTAGGGACTTCCACCTAATTGTATTAAATGTAGGCGTGTTCGCCTTTATTAATTTCCTCATTAGGGATATTGTAACGAAGGCTATTTCACCTACTTTACAGCATATAACTGTCAATGTATTAACCGTTTAACACAGATACTGTTAACCGGTTATATTATACAAAAGAATTGATATGAAATGTAAAACCTGTTGCGCACGATGATTGGCTGATACTATTTTGGGCACAAGCTCCTCGCACGATGATTGGTTGAGAGCAGATTTGTCCCAATTTTGACAAAATGGTGGACGAAAAAACCCAAAAAAACAATTCGGCCCAAAACAAATGACTGGCCACTTGACTTGAGTTCATTATGAATGTGCCTAATCCTTTTTAAAGTTGATAGTTTGCTCGACGAGCTGGCCACTTGACTTGATTTTATTAAGAAACTGACTAAACCTTTTTATTGATTTTGTGTTAAACTTAGCGGACACCCTTTGGTACTAAAGTGCCAAAAGTACCAATTGGCATTTGGGTTTTCAAACTCACAAGAAAGAACAACACCAGCAATTGGAAGAAGCCGATGGCGGATGTGGTGCGCTCCGGCGCCATCTTCCGCGTGCGCGACGCATCTGCGGTCAAGGCTCCGCGCATGTCTCCACGCCCGCGACGCAGCGACGCAGCGCCAGCAGCAGGAGCATTATCCAGCAGCCGCGTGCGTCGAGTGGCGGTGTCGGCGCTCGAAGCCGCGTCGTCCGTCGAGAGCGCGCGTCCAGCCGCCAGCAGCACGCGGCGGCGCAGTGGCGCGCGCACTGCTCCTGGTCCAGACACCCCAGTGGGGATGCCCAAGCGCAAGGCGCGACTGCAGCAGACCCCGGACATCCGCAGCGCTAGGAAGCCAGTCGGTCTTGCGGCTGCCGCAGCTGGGAGGAGGACTCCGGAGGAGATCCAGGCGAGTTTCGACCAGCTCGTGATGAATACGACGACGCGGAAAGGCGCAGCAGCAGCGCGCAGAACCAGCGTCAGCAATAACAGAAGCGATAGCAGTGGTGGTGGCGCTCTTATAGAGAAGCGGCGAACACGGAGTCAGAGCGTGTCATCATCATCATCCTCGTTGTTTGTGAGCGCGTTGTCAGTCGAGAACACCCCCGTTTCCGCCCACCACCACCTCACGCGCAGCGCGGCGAAGGCGCTTCGGCTTCAGCACCGCAGGTACGCGCCTGCTGCGTCGCCAGCATCCTCTGTCGCGACTATGGTGCTGGAGTCCACCGAGGAAGAGCCCGAAGATGATGATGATGACACTGCGGTGAAAGGCAAGACGCCGCCGACAAAGCGCAAGCTGCAAGCCAAGCGAACACGCGCCAAGAGTGAAAAAGAAGAATCCCCGACATCCGTGCGGTCGTCCAAGCGCTTGCGAGCGCAGCTGCGCATCCCGACCTCGCTGCCGGCGGCGCGGTCGACGCCCATCACGCAGATCGGGAACACGGAGGAGGACGAAGAACTCCTGCAGATCCAAAAGCGCCTGGTGTTTGGCAGTCGCAAGCCCAAAGCTCAGAAGAAACAGCAGCAGCAGAGCAGTACGAGAAGTAGAAGCAGCAACAACAGCACCAGCACCAGCGAGAACGACAGCACTGCAGAAGAAGATGATGAACCCGTTCCGAAGAGGGCTACGCTCCCGCGCTCGTCGCCTCGGAAACGCTCGGACCAGAAACAGCGGCTGTCTGCGTCGTTCTCGATCCTAGAAGACGTCGAAGCGCTGCCAAAGTCCAAGAAGACGAGCAGCGTTAACAACCAGAAGAGCGCTTCGAGTACGAGTACGAAGAAAGCGACGTCACGCGCCTCCAAGTCGTCTTCTACGAAGCTCGTGCTCTGCGAATGGACGCTCCAGTGGCCCCCGGTGTACGAGCGACCGGATGGCGATAGCGAGCAAAAGGAGCAGCTGCAGCTGGTGCTCGAAGGTCAAGTGCTGGGGCAGGACGCGTCGTTCCAGGTCGGGCGGCGAAAGACTTTGACGCAGTTTGTCTCCACCGCAAACGAGCACGTGGAGCTCGACGACTGCCTCGATGTGGAGAAAGCGAAAGCGTGGGGCGTGCCTGCGGCTGTGATGGAGATCATGGTCGAGGGGCTGCCGACCCTCTGGCGGCGCAAACTGGAAGCCATTCTGAACAACAAGAAGGTGCCAATGATGACACCTCGACGGTGCGGACATTGGCTGTGCTCTTGACGGGTTCTTCCACTGCAAGTGCTTACTAACAGCTAACGTTCTCTCGTTTCTTTGCTTTGCTTTCTCTGTGCAGTAGAAACACGAAAGCATCGGAGGAAGAAGAAGACTCGGAGTCAGAGTCGGAACCGGAGGAAGAAAGCGAACCGGGCACGAAGCGCTCGCGAAGCGGACGCATGATCACCCCCGTGATGGACTGGTGGCGTGGAGAGCGCTTGACGACGGACGTGAACGGCGTGACAGTCGTCGACCGCGGGTCGCCTGCATTCATTCCGTATGTTGCGTGTGAGCATTGAACTTTCTTGATAGAGTTGCTTGTTCTGTGGCTGCTGACGTTATTGGTTTTGGTTTATGTGGTGCTAAGATCTGAGAGAGATCAAACTCCCAGGAAAGCAGCAGCGAAGCTTGCTGCAGCAATGTCGTCGTCCAAGCCTCCGCGGATGCCAGTTGCCCCGAAGACCCCTGTGAAGGCCAAGACCCCGCGTGCGAAGACGCCAGTCGCCAAGGCGAAGCAAGAACCTGATGTTTCTGAGTGGAGCAAGGAGCAGCTCCAGGCACTGACAGAGGCGAAAATGCAGATCCCGACAACTGCGACCAATTTCTGGGGCGAGGTGAGAATCATTTTGCTGGCGCAGTTTGTTCAAATTAGATTTGCAAGCGAAGCTCACTTCGCGCGAACGTTGTTCTTGTGTGTTTTGTGAAACATCTACTCAGGTCGCAACGTTTGTTCCGGGAAAGAGTGCGAGCGAGTGCCGGACGAAATCGTTTGAAGAGTTTGCGTCGCCCACTGGTCGCGCCGCGCACAAGAAGAAGAGTTCAGAGGCAGCAGCAATAGCAGCGGCTGGTCTTGGTTCGACCACCAAGATCCCAACGAAGATCCACCGCGCGGGCTCGAACCTGTTCAAGAAGCAGGTGCGGCAGTTTGTCCAGCAGTACGAGAAGAAGCACGTCGACGATCTGTTTTCCAACACGACGCCGTCCAAGTCGGAGCTTCAGGGGACGATGGAGTTGGACGATATCAAATCGCCCGCCGCGCCGATGGACAGCAGCGCCAATATGGACGACGACGACGACGATTTCGTCAGCGGACGCGAACTTCTCGAGGAGATCTCGTCCAACAAGCGCGACGAAGTGGACTCGTACGTGCTCAGCCTCAAGCGCAGCCGCGTGCTCGGCGAACCAACGACATCTTATTCAGCGCGGACATCTTTTCTAATGCCTTCAACGCTCAAGAAGAAGGCCAAGTCGATGGTACGTTTGCTTTTGTATGTTAGCTTTTATACGATGGAGGGTTATTGCTGTTCAACTTTGACTGACCTTTGCTTGGATGTTATGATTCTCTAGAAACGCGCGGTGCACATGTACGAAGAAGTTGGTTCCCACCGCATGGAAGGCGTCGTGAGTCCCGGCGGCACGGCCCACGTGCGCATCAACAAGGACAGTGACGCCACGTCCGACGAAGAGGACGAGCGAGACAGCGACGAGGAGCACTCTTCCGACGGCTTCTGAGGATCTATCAAGAGGTGCGAAGCTTAAACGACAAAGCGAGGAAGTTGGAGTGATATCTCTAGCGTTTGTTTACTGTGTGGCGCGATCATATTTAAGACCCGAGGTTTATTTTTGCTGCGAACGAGTTTGTGGGTTAGTTAATTCAGACTTTGTTAGTTGTGATGGAGGCGGCATTTACATTTCATGCCTCAGGGAAAAGGGAGGACTCACACAGAAGAAGAAAGAGGAACACGCAGACTGGGCACTACTGATACAGAGGACGCATGGCGAAGAAGAAACGAGAGGGGGAATGACTCATTCACTCCCTCAGCTCGTTGTCGACGAGCAGCACGGACGTGAGCAGACTCTCGTAGGACGAGCTCATCGTGAAGTCGTGCTGAGCGGCAGCTCTCGACTCGGCTGTCGCAAACGCCCGCCAGCGTTGTCGGGGCAGGGCCACTTGGCGGGCGTTCATCTTGCACATGCACCGCTTGGGGAGTCGAGGCACACTACCACCACCCAGCGACTTGCCGCTGCTGTCTCTCGTCGACATGCTCATGCCGACCACGATCATCGAGTCGTCCTCGGCCGAGAGGATCGAGTCACTAGTCGGCGCCGCGGGGGAGAAGAAGTAGCGCATGTTGGGCTTGTTCTGGAACGGCGCGGCGTGCTTCTCTTCGTGCAGGAAGCCCGCTTCCATCCACGCGTTCCCGAGCCGCACGGCCTCCCACGTGTGCTGCACTTGGTTGGTCGAGACCAAGTTGCGGACCGCATCGGCGCCGTCGAGCAGCTCGTTGTAGGTGTGCGACTCGGAGCCAATGTGGGACGTGTCCACTGCCGTCGCCACGCAGTCCAAGTTCTCGGCGAGCGCCTTCTGCTGGATGGCTTCGAGTTCCTTCACCACCTGCAAGGCCGTGGGGCGCGCGCGCGTGTTGGACACCCACGTGCTCTCGATCAGCTCCTGGACGTCCGCTGGCACGGAGTCATGGAAAAGCGGACGCCACTCGGCGTCGTTGTACGCGTCGCTCCCGGGCTTTGGGAGCTCGATCTTCGGGTGCAGCAGCTGCCAGAACGCCATCCCCAGCGCGTACACGTCGATGCGCTCGCTGTATGGCGGATGGAACGACACTTTCCGCGCCACTTCGTTGGAACTGTAGTCGAACGCGTTGTACGGACTGGCCGCAGTGCGCTCTTCCCAGGGAGCTCCAGAGAGCGATCGCACGTGAGGACGCGCTTGCTGGCCTGACTCGGTGAACTGGTTGAGTATCCGCGAGTCGCCAAAGCCCGAGAGCTTGACGACTCCGTAGACGTCAATGAGGAAGCTCGAGAGGCTGATCTCGCGGTGGATGAACGGCGGCGAGAAGCTGTGCAAGTACGCAACTGCCCGCGCGGCGTCCAGCATTTGCGTGGTCTTGATGAGTATCCTGCAGCCGTAGTCTTCCTGCACGAGCGCGGAGATCTCTTTGAGACTGCCGCGACAGAGCTCAAAGACAAGCGAGATCGTCGGCGGACAGACGCTGAGTCCGTAGAAGCGCACGATGTTCGGGTGCTCCAGGTTCCCACAGAGCGCAGCTTCCTGCGAGTACTCGGCGATCACTTCGTCTGAGAGATCGGCGGGCGTGTACACCTTGATCGAGACTGGCACTTTGCGCTTCATGAGTCCGCTGAAGACCGTCGAGTTGGAGCCGTCGCCGATCTGCTGCCGGATGTCGAGCGACAAGAAGTCGATCACGTGCTTGCGGTGCATCTCGATGAGCACGTGAAGCCCTTCGGCGGAGACGCGCTCCGTGACCTTGATGCGCTTGGCGAAGATCTGTTGGAGCTCGATGCTCTTGGCGCCTTTGCCGCGCCAGTACTCGGTGTCGGACTTGAGCAGTTGCCAAACGAAGAGCGGCGTCACAGCCGTCCAGACGCTCGACAAGGACGAGAACGGCGAGCCCGTGCCGATGATCTCAAGGTGCACACAAACCACATGCGCGATGGCCAAGAAGACGTGGACGAGCGCGAACATCGCGTATCGTCGCATCACAACGACCGACGCTCGTGGCGCCGGGTGCCACGCCATCGTCACGAAGAACACCAGCATCATGCCAAAGCTCAGGTACAACTCGATCGACGTGGGCACCTGCGGGATCAGGAACAGCGGGAGCGCGCCAAACGTGAAGCCCGTCGTCACGAGACCCGACCGCATCAGCGCCGCGCTGGACAAGCTCTTTTGGTACATGAACGCCGGCGCGAGCACAAGCACAAAATGGCGCCCAGCGTACAGGATCCCGATGTACACGTCGATACCCATGTTGTCGTTCGAGAACGCGAAGATGAGCACCAGGTTGAGGCAAATGAGCACCAGCGCCGCGCTTGCCAGCGTCCACAGCAGCGCTCGGAACGTCGGCAAGATCGCCTTGGGCTTGAACGAGAGGTCGCCTGCCGTTGTGAGCTGGTGGTTGATAAACGCCGTGTACTTAAGCAGGATCGCCGAGAAGAGGAACATGACCAGATAGCTCGCGCACACTTCCCACGCGTGGAACTGCAGGCGGCGGTGCACGTCGGAGTCGTGCACCTCGAGTTCTCCGTCATCCGAGTCCGCGCTCATGGTGGTGAAGGCGTGTACTGTTGTTGTTGTTGCGGTGGTCGAACTGGTAGCTACGAAGTCGTCGGGAGGAAGCGGCATGATCGCATGGGCGACACAAACAAACGCGAAATGTCCTGGCTGGTGATCTGCGAAAACGACCGAGCGAGGGTTCGTTAGTCGCAGCAGCTTTCTTCTTAGTGTTGCTGTTGTTCTTCTCTCGTGCAGGACGTGCGTGCGTGGGCAAAATGGGTAAAGTGGACGGACTGCATGTCCAGCGTGGGTGGTAACCTTCGAATTTCGACGCTTTTCAAGAAGTCAAAGGCTTTGTCTGTCCCTTTTTCCACGGATGATCGATCTCGCCACACACACACAACAAATGAAGAAGCGAAGTGGACGCACCCACCAAAGTGCTGATAGCATTCGTTTGATCTGTACAAGAGGCATTCCACACCTTGAACGAAATCTGCTGTCCCGCTGCTCTTGAACTTATAACCTGGCAGGATTAATTTTTGGTGAGCTCAGAAACGCCTTAAAAATTCCTCTGGAATATAATGTACCTTGCACATTTGATACAGTGATGAAACACAAACATTCGTGTTTCTCACACGCATCAAGACAAGCACTATCGTCTCATCGGTGGATCTTCAAAGGTTATCTGGTTAAAGACTTACTGTTGCACGAGAACGAGCACGCGCTCGAGGTTTCCTGCGATTTCCTCTTTGCCCACGCTCGACCCTGCGTTCGTTCCTACTGAAAAGTGTGCACAACAACAGATTAACGTTAGGCATGCTGCCAGCGTCCAAACTGGTGAGTACGAGTGTCAAAAATGAAAGAACAACTCACCTGCTTCGTTTCGCACTGCTGCGAGCGCCTGCTCGAGTCTGCGGAGGACGGACGGTCTCGACACGAGAATCGTTCTCGCCTTCTGGTTGTCGAACACGATTGACCAGAGCGTGGCTGAAAGATAGCAAGGGACCGCCGCCTCTTCCTCCTGTCGTTCGTGGAAAGGCTCGTCTTGATGAGGAAGGAAAAACAGCAATCGCTTGAGCAAAAGCTCCAGCGAGGCTTCCCAGACCGCAAAGTAGCCCTTCGAGACCCTGGAGAGCGACAGGTTGCGGATAAACAGGCTCCCGTGCTTGAAAACTTGAGCGTTCGCGTCCGACGAATTGAGGATGTCTTCGAAAATGTAGCCCAGCGAAGCCTCGGAGCTCGAGTAGATCACTTGCCGCCCGTCGTCGGACGACGCGACGCTCGCGAGAATGCCCAGTAAATCGCACAGCGTCTGGAGTTCCAATTGGTCGCTCTTGCTTGTCTGCGAAACGCTTCGGAGGCGGCGCTGCACATCGCTCAGCAGCTTTGTGACGAACCCAGACTTGATTGCCCACAGAAGGCACTCGGAGTTGAGCACGAGTGACTTGATGATGATGCTGGCCGTCGTATTCAGGATAATCGCGCTTCCTGTCTTGACATTTCGGATTGTCCTAACTGCTGAAGGTGTCGTCATCACACTCATCCCTGACTCACGTGGAATCGCAAGCTGGGCCAGCTGAGTGAAAAGCGTACTGGACTTTTCTCGCGCAACACCATCTTCCGCAGCAGCACTATTCGAAGAAGTGCGATGAGAGCCAGAGATCGTCGTCGTAATGAGCGACACCTTTGTGGTGTCGTTTTGATACACAAAGTTGTTCAAGAACCGCAAAGCGCTCAAAAGCACAGCCGAGCCGCGATACGAGGCCATTTTCATCGTTGTCCAGTTTCCCATCACCACTTCGTGTACTCTTTCACGCTGACAGAGCACAATACAGAGAGGACACAGAGTTAAGACCTCACTCCGATATTCTATGCTTCTGGATAAAATATTTAGAGACGCAGCAGGCACGTACCATCGCGATTGCTTGAGCCTCAGCGTCTCCGCCGACGAGAGCAGCGAGAACATCGAAATGAATCTCGATCCTTGTGCACAGCGAGACCAAATGTTCTTCGCGTGGGTGCTTGGACTTGCCGCCAAACCCGCCCTCCATTCTGATCGCATGGAACGATTCTTTGATGACACCGCCACAAAACTGCAAACCTTGCTTGACCACCACGAGCTGCCGTAGGGCCGCACTCAACTCCAAGAGCACTCTCAGTGCAGACGCGATGCGACGAATCGCCGTGATCGTGAAGGCGTTGTTGGAATCACTGGACAGCGCGGAATCAATACGCCGAAATCCGGAGCACTCCTTGTAAAGATCAAACACGCTCGAGCACAAAGCTCGCAAGATGGAGATTTCTGACGACATCAGTACGCTTTTCCCAGCTGGATGCATGCAAATCTGTTGGAAAGAATATCGCTGGGTTAGTAAAGTGAGCGACACAAAAATGTCCAGTATGATGGTGAATTACTCACCGCAACCAGGATGCGAGAAAACGAGACTCGGAATCGAATTGAATGCTTCGGCTCCATCAGATACGTCAAAGTTTCGACCAAGTTCTCATGAGACCATGCCGAGCCTGACGCGTTAGAAGCTGCCATCGTCGTCTGATTTGAAGCTGCAGAGTGTGCTGTCACGGAGCAGAGACAGACCGCACACATTTCAAGCACATCGTAGTGCAAATGAATGCTGGAAGCTGCTCTGTTCTTCTTGCTTCTCTTTGAGAGAGACTGCGACAAGGATGCTGCAAGATCTTCAATCAGCTTGGTGAGTTGGTATTGAAGCGTCGTGTGCTATAAACCATTTCCCAAACATATGTCAGACGTATTGCACACATTCAGGCAGTGCGATCGCTGTCGGGTTACCTTGATAAGAAATCCCGCTACATCACGACTGGATTGCTGGAAAATGGCGTTGAACAGCTTCAGTAGCTCCACGAGCATTTGCAAAATGACAGGCAGGATCGAATCCGCCCATATCCTCGAACCAGCCGGCGAAAAATGCATGTATCTGTGGCAGTAGTACTCAAAGTTTTCTTCCCATGCTCGAAACGATAGCATCTGCAAGGAAAGCACACACAACAAACACAGCAATGCAGTTCAAGTAAGTGAATGAGCCAATACATCGCCAATACAAATGAGGAATCAGGGACAAACGCTGTATGCACCTGCACCAAAACTGGATAAACGTCGTACTCTTGGTCAGCAATAGCGAACACTTCTGCGAGATCGCCAAAGTGCTCAGCAAAGACGCTCCGTTTCGTGAAAAGCAGCCGAAGCAAGCGACACAGGTTCAAGCCGCAATTCACCAACAGCTTGTCGTCTTTACAAGTATTCGACAGCGCGCGCAATATGTTCGTTGCGAGGGACTCTCCTCCGAGGATGCTCTTCACCTGAGCTCTCTGCGTCTCAATTGCACTATCTTCAAAATGAATCAGCGCTTCGTAAATGACCCCGCAGGCGGTGCCACGAACGGCGTCGCACTCAGTGTCATCCATTGATGTCTCAATTGCAAGCTGCACCAGTCTTGATTCAGCATCTGGCGGTGCGTATTGTAGTGACTTGGCGAGGATACTGAAGCCGAGCTCACGTAGCTGCGAGGAATGGTCGAAGAGAAGTCTGGATGACCAGCTGTTATCGACCAGGAGGCTGTTGTCGCTGCTCAGAATGCTGGTACCTCCACCGACTAACTTCTCTCGCGGAGTCGCTGTGATGATGCTCAGCAGTGTTTGCGATGCCATGGCAAATACGTCTCGCTCGATGAACGAGCCTGGAACGCGATGCCGACACACTATTGACAGAAGAGGCGATACCAGCGAGAGCAGCCGCTGGTAGATCACGTCGTGGTACAAAATCGTCGCGTCATCACTTCCAGGATCTTGTTCAGTACACGCTGCGAATCGCAACACGACTTCCAATGCGAGCGCGTGAAGAACTGGATGCGTTGAGTACAGCGTCGCGTATTTGTTGCACAGCACATCCAGCAAGTTCGTGTCAAACGCCAGAGTCAGAAACAGATCTGCCACTTTCGAGGAGCTCAGGTGAAGCAGGATCCGCATGACTTGAACCGAGAGTCCCACAGAGAAGGTTCCTTTCAGCAGCGGGATGAACGATCGCTTCACCACCAAAAGCAGTCGCAGCTGACTTTCACGCTCCATATCCACTACCAACGAATTGAGGCAGCTCAGAATGGACCCGACGATAATCTCATCGCGCTCTCCCTGAGGCGATACAGCAATGTAGCGCTCGAAGATCTGCTCCCACCTCGCAATTACTTGTAAGCGCGCTGACTCCATTGTTTGCGAGAGCTGGATCAAATGGTATAAAGCGTTCAAAAATCTCCCATGTGACTTAGCGACTTGGAGTCTGTGCAGAACAAACACAACATCGAGTGATGATGTAGTCGTCCTGGTCCGACCATCTCGAATTTGAGTAGCTCCGCGTATCTCCAAAGAATCCACACTGTGTGCTTGACTTTTTCGCTCTTGAGCTGAAGAATTCTCAACGAGAAGGCGAGAGTTCACCGCTTCTTTCAACAGCAAATCCGATTGACAAGTCTTGATGGAACATCGACTCCACCTGCTTGAATAGAGTCCGAAGGTCTCCACCGCCATATCTGGAACCGCATCGAGTTCAACGGAACTATCAGCCGACGTTGCTGTTGCTGGCGAGCGATGGAGCTGGAGAGAAGGAGCAAAGTTCTCGACCGTGAGCGTGAGCAGCAGTACAATGTAGTACATCTGCGCTCGAATCGCCACTCGCGGGTCGAAAATCAGCGGCGTCAACACGACCAGCTCGTTGAGCTCGCTCCGCAGCGCATTGCGCAGTTGTTGGCTTCTTCGTAACAAATTCCGGAGGAAGACAAGTACGATTTCGGTGAACGCTTCACTACTGCCACCGAATTGATTTTCATCACCCGCTGCTCTCATATTCGTAATGAGCAGATCCTTCATCTCGACGACTTCGCCCAACTCCTCCAGGAGGTGAAATTGGCTTGCTGACATGTTATCCACCATCAGCATGAGCTCCTTGATTGCAGTTTCTTTGATGTCGGGTACAGAGGAAGATGTCGCAAGTAGCACTTTTCTTAAAGCTGACAACTTGGCAAGGCTCGGTGAAATGTCGGCTGCTCTTCTCTTCAGTCCATCTCGATCGTCGGTCACCGGTGGGAATGCGACTTCCATCATACTTTTCTCGACCGGCTGGGTATAATTATTGTGTTCTCGAGCTGGGGCGACGAAAGGGTCGTCCAGAACGTCATCATAGCCTTGAGCCATATGGTCGGCAAGAGCGTTGAACGCAGATGGATTCGCCTCGGATAACATCCCTAGTAAGCCCGACGCAGCAGCTTTCCGGATATACGAGGACTTGTGCAGCAAGCACCGAGCGATCAGCAGCATCCTACTGGCTTCAGGAAGATTCTTCTCCACTCTATTTAGCAACTCGACGATCTGGGGCTGTGCTAGACGAAGCTGGGGTGGCGAGTTTTCCAACGGCTCCATGAACGCAAAGTGCTGCAAGAGCGGAATCACTGGAGAGATAGCTTCAATCTGGATATCGGATGCGGTAGCCAGTTCACTCAGCACCAGCGTGATTATTGACCAGAGTGCTTCGGCATTTTGACTGTGCGCCTTCTCAGGAGCACTCTCGTCTTGAGCAGGTCTCGTAGCTACATGAAGAAGCAGGTTCTCGAGGAAGTTCGAGTCGCAGAGTATATCCATCACGAAGCTGCGACGAGCGTCTCTTGACAACACGCCGATCAAGCATTTTCCGCTGGACAACACTTTCAGGATCTGACTGGTGAAGCACGAAATCACCTGCATCTGGACGCTATGCCTGGCAGCTTCGATACCCAGAAACTTCCACGTTATCGCACGGATTGTATTAGCATCTTTCCCTGCCAATTGTCTCGAGCTGGTGGTGTTAGAGACTACACTCCAGAACGCTAGCAGAATCCCATCCATTGCGTACAGGAGGTCGCCATCATTCAGATCGTCGACAGCATGGGCAACTTTCAACGCAGCGCTCAGACTCAGACGCGCTGCCATTCTTGTCACTTCAGCGCTTTTCTCGTCGGCAGCTGCTGCAACTTCTTTGGACAGCGAGATAAACTCCTCCACGTCTTTTCGACTGCTTTCCGCCACTCGCTTTGTTTCCAGGAAAGTTGCGACAGAAGGATCAATTTCCGACAAGAAGCCAATGATGTTGTCGATTTTCCATTCGTTCTTCGCCAGCTCCTCGATGCTGGAGCTTGTAGCGCACATCATCACGAAACGCCACGCCTTGTCTGGCACGACAATGATCTGGTTGCTCGAAGATTCGGTCTTGGGAGAGCTAGTGACCGAGGTGACTTGGTACGACGAGGGCGGATGAAGCTGGAGAAGACGAATGAGAAGCTCGAGGATTCTCCACGTGACTGACTCCGAGTATTCTTCAGTGGTCTGCGCCAAGTCCTGACTAGTAGGAACGCAAAAATCGCCCAGAAGCAACAGGATCTGCTCGATTCTGGTCGTGTCAAGCACTTCGGGTTTCACAGATAGGTTCCCCACTCCTCTCTCGCGTAACAGCGGCAGCGCTAGGTGCAGCACGTTCAACACGTGCAACCTTGGATGGTGCGCCGACACGAGGAGCGGGAGCAAGCTTGTAAACATCCGATGGATCGCCCCACTGAGCGAAAACTGGCTGGATTCGCTGTCACGATCTCTTAATCGAACTTCCCGAGACGCAGCAGCTGATGCATCAGGCATTGTGCGCGGATAGAATGTGCGGCGGCTGTCAAGTGTGTTTGGAAATTCCCCACCAAGAGCCGACTCGTACACCAAATACACTGGGTTCAAACACACTTTTGAAGCGCGCTGCAGCGCATACACGAACGACTCGATTGCTCGCAAAGCCGCCATGAACACAGCAGTCGTGAGGTTGCTCGACTTGAGCGAGAAGGACGCCGAGTCGACTTCGTCAAAGTAGTTTACGCCAAACGACAACTGGAACGCGCGCTCCATCGCTTGATTCACCGACTCAGAGTGTGAATCAGCAGCAGCAACAGGAAATGCGTCATCGTAGCCAGGGAGGAACGGCTGCTGCACCAGGTACAGCAGATACTGCAAGATCGCTGGACGCTGGAGAAACACTTCGACTGGGAAGTTGCGGAGCAGCTCGTTGCGGAAGCTCTGACAGATGCGCACAATGTCTTCGGTCGTGGTCTGCAGCTTGAGCCTGACTTCGAACTCAAAGAGGTACTGCTCGTCCACAGTGGAGAGCACGACAGGCGGGAAGCTCCAGCCGCTCGCTGCAACCTCTGCTAGAACCACTCGCTCGTGCATGCGGCGATTGGTCGATAACGACGCGTTTGTCTGCGCGACTACGATCGCTTTTGAATCTGCTGCGGAGTCATGCTGATGGCTTCTCTTACTAGCTCCATTAGATCGCACAGGGGGTGTTGATAGCTTCGTGAGGTTAGTTGCAGTCTCTGCGCTTGAGACTTGCGTTGAAGGTGTCGTCACGTAGATCTGCTGGATCAGCTACGAGCAAGTAAATAATGGGACAGCAAGATAGTGTGTGTTAGCTCTAACGTACCACCACTAACGCATTGAGCATATCGCATCCCAGGCGCTTACTTCTTCATACACAGCTTGGATCTCGGTGCTTTTCCCCATCGAGGCGCGCTGCAGCGGCAGCACCGCGCCGTTGCTCTGTAGACACGCGCGCACCAGCATCGAATCGCTCTGTCATTCATTCAAACACACCGACGTCACACCACTCGGCTTCCAGGTATATATATATACACACACACACACTTGCAGCACAACGGCACGAAGTAAGCGCACCTGTAGTAGCAGTTCGAGCGCATGCAGCGCGCTGAGCTCCAGCTCGGGCTCGGCGCAGCACGCCACGACCCGCATCGTGAGCGCGTTCGCAGCGTTGCGCTCCAGATCGCGGACGTCCACGAGCCGCTCACGCAGCTTGAACACGAGGCTCGCGAGCGCGCGCGCGCGGATCTTCACGAGCGGGTGCTGCAGCTTGGGCAGCAGTGCCGCGACGCCACCGCCGATGGCACCGTCCGCACGTGCACTCGCGCTGTCTGCAACCATGCTGTTTTTTGAAAATAGCGGGTTAACAGAGCGAGAGAGCACCTGGACGGCTTTTTTTAGCCAATTGCCATCAAGCAATAAACCCTTCTTTTACTGACGTTTTGCTCTTAACTTCTTCGCGACCAAAAAGTACTCGGTCCACCATTGTCCAGTATTGAAATTGAGATTTTTTTGGTCGAAACGGCGACATCACGTTCGCGAGGGTGACCATTTCGACCAAAAAAATCTCAATTTCAATACTGGACAATGGTGGACCGAGTACTTTTTGGTCGCGAAGAAGTTAAGAGCAAAACGTCAGTAAAAGAAGGCCTGTTACTCTCCTTTAATGGCATAGATATAGCCTAATTTTACTCATGTGTATACTCTACATGCATCCACGAATCCTAATTTTTGTTTTGATCTGTTTTTGATCCTCGCGATGCATACATAAATAGGTTTTTTGTCCTATAATAGTTTTGCTAAATTAGCAAAACTTTAAAATCATCCAAACTTGAATTCAACATCGAAACTTGAGGCAAGAATATAATCTCGAGCTCGTTTTTTCGAAGCTTGAAAATAACCAACCAATTATCCATGACTGCGCACTTAAGCTCCACAAGAATGACAAAATATGTCATATGACATATGCCACAGGGTATTTTCATGAATTGAACTTCGCTTCCGGATAAAAGGGAGTCGAAGCAACATCTGGAACCTGGAGGCATCGATCGCACCATCCTTCCAACCTCCGTTCATTGTTGTTGTCACGTGTTCACCAGTTCTTCATTGCGACACAGCCAATTTGGTACGATCGAAGAAAGTTGAAACTTCAAAAGGCCATTGCATGGCCGTTGATTCACTTCAGGGGCGTGGCTCCAGGAAAAAAGCATAGCACGTTCGACATGCCAGATACATGGTACGCTGAGTTCATCAGCTAGAACCTTTTTGTTACCCCGCTGACTCAGCTCTGAGCGTCGCCAAGTCGTCTCCGTCTGTCGTCACACTTCGCTGCGTGAGTTCGATGGAGTTGCTGTTGAGTAACCGCTCCAGCTCCGAGTACTGCAATCGTGTGTCTTGCAATGAGAAGAGAAGCTTCGCGACGCTGCTGAATTGAAAGTGCGAGACCTGTACTCCAAACTCGCGCAGCACTGCTCGTGCGGCGTCAACGCTAACAAAACCCGACTGGAGCGCGTCGGTTTTCGCAAACTCGCGCATCAGATCGCCGACACTTCGCTTCGTTTGCTGCAGGTTTTTCGCGATCAATGCCACGAACTCGGAGCGCAGACGCAGCGTCTCGATGAAGTGGTCAATCACAGCGACCATCGCCGAATGGTCCACTTTCACGACGCTGGGCATCAGGACGAAGCTGTGCAGGATCCGCGGCTGCAAGATAAAGGCGTTGAGAAAGAGCGGCAGCGTGGTCGCTACCACGGCCACGTTCCCATGCTTGCGTTTGATGTCACCGCACTGGTAGAGGATACACTGGAAGAAGAGCGCGACGAAGAAGCCGTTGATCATCAGTAGCGACACGACCAGGAAATGGCAGAGCTTGGGCGAAAAGCGCTTACCCTTTCGACGGCCAGTTGGAGGGTCGCTCACCAACTCGAAAGAGGACTCTCCAGATGGGACGCCTCTGTACATCGGCAGGATCTCGGCGTGTGTCGTGCGCAGCGTTCACAGGTACCTCCACGCGATGGAGATCAACTGGAAGCCCGTGTCGTGCTGTGCGATAAAGTTCCAGTGTGGCAAGCGCGAGCGCGTTCATTCTTGGTCTCGGATGCGCTCCATGCATTCGATCGCGCCGTCCTCTGCTACTTTGCTGTTTATCGCGGCACTTTCCTTGGCCGCAGCGTGCTTCAGAGTCGCCAAGTACCCAGAACCACCAGCACTGCTACTGCCCAGGACCTGAGCGAGCTCCCTTCTGAGGTACACGAGCGCGAACACATGCAACAAGATCGATGCCCACGTGGACACTTGGAATGCGAACACGCTCGCGAGCTTTGCGTCTCGAGCAGTAGTGAGGTAGACCGTGCCGATGAACCCCTCGAGTGCCCATGCGGTTATGAGCAGGATGATCCACGTCGACATGTCCACGTCGATCATGTGCGTGATCTGGTTGTTCTGCGCCTCGCGGAGGTACTCAGAGAATGGGAAGAGCCCCGGTAGTTCGTTGCGCTTGAGGAAGAAGTGGCGTAGCAGACGCAACTGCATGAGTTGGGTCAAGTCTCCAGACACAGCGCGTGCTGTTTGGGTTCGTACACCGCGTGTCTTGGTCTTGAGCTCGGACCTGCCTGTAAAGAACCGATCGACGAACCAATTTGGTCGGTGGCTCGACGTCTCGGCATCGTAGCGCTCCATTGCTGCACAGAGATCGCTGGACGAAATGAGTTCGGCTTTCTCAGCGAGCAAATTCTTCTTGTGGAGAGCGACGACACGCAGACCGCCTAATAATGATAATGATAATGAGGTATATTGAGGAACGCTTAAACGACCAGCAATATCCATCCCAAGTACTACGATGAACACAAAGGATTAGGCCCAATCTCCATCTGCGCCTGCAGCCGCGAAGGCGACTGGGCGCCCTGCCCCTTCGGGGTAGGTTGGATACTGAAGTTTGTCGTGGCCCCCGCGCTGAAGCGCCTGCCTACCAGAGCTCCTGGTTCGAGTATCTATGCGCCGCGGAGGGCGCGTTGCGATGATGAGCGCGGCAGTGATGCTGTCTTATGCTGCGCGACGGGGTGGTCACATGCAGCGGGTCATGTTGCGACGTCCT